>JABUQX010034621.1:0-27268 GCA_015478945.1 Trachelipus rathkii | reverse complement strand
GTACTTTTTTTATTTAAAGAAAAGTACTAATTTTTTTTAATGAATCATGCTAAGATTTTCTGATTTAGTACTATGTTTTTATATAATTCATAAATATGAATATATTTATTTATTGTATTCTATTTTCACCAATAAAAGATAAAATAAATTCAGATCATTTGGAGAATAGGGCTGCAATATTTTCTTTATTTCTTGAAGGAATATAATTTTATAATAATTCATTGTTCAATCCTAATTAAAATGTTTATTTATTATTTTCAATGTTTCCAAATTAAAAAAAAGTGGACTCAGATCATCTGGGGAATAGGGCTACAATATTTACTTGGTATTTTGATTTTCAACTGGGCTATCGCAAAGCCTTTTCCATTGTTTTGCTTGGGCAAAGTTCAAAAGTTTCTGCAATTCACAGACGTGGGTTCGACATTTGTATTTGGAGAACTATCAATAGATATGGCAATTTTTGCTTTTAAAGTAAGATTACAAATTTTATTTGAATTTGATTTATTTATTTATTTAATTTCTTTTATTTATTTATTTTTTAATTTTTTGCTATTTAATAAAAACCTTTCGTTTTTATTTTTGTTATTTAACAAAACCTTTCGTTTTTCTTTTTGTTATTTAATAAAAACCTTTCGTTTTTCCTTACAGGTATTGTCTGTTATAATATTCTTCAGTTTTTGCATTCAAATTTTGTACTATTACGGAGCAATGCAATGGATTGTTATAAAGCTGGGATGGTTTTTACAAAAAACCATGGGAACCACTGCTTGTGAAAGCATTAATGCAGCTGCTAATATCTTCTTAGGAATGGTAATTAAACCACTCATCAAGTACAAAGACTAACATTAATATTTTCTTAATTCAATTCAAATGTAACAATAATATTAGGAAAAGTAATGTGTATTACTGTGGCTAGGAAAATGCTCTGTAGAGTAAAATACAGTATAGTACAGTATATTATATTTATAGTATAGTATAAACTACCATACCTCAGTACATAGTACAATAGAGTATAATATAAATATAATTTGTAATATCATTCAAATTATTAATGTAATAAAATATAAAATAAAATTATATTTACAGTTTAGGTGAAAGTTTGACCTGAAATTTCATATAACTTATTATTATTATTATTATTATTATTATTATTATTATTATTATTATTTTATTATTATATTATATTATTATTATTAAAATAAAATAATATTAAAATATCAAAAGAAAGCAAGAGGCAAATCACTTCAACTTTAAACCATTTTTCCTACGCATTTATTTAATCTAAAAATTAATAATAATATTATTATTATTAATAATATTAAATATTAATAATGAATATACTCTATATTTAGAGAACTAATAAAGAATATTATTATAAATTTATAATCATATTACGTAATATTAAAATAAATAACAGTAATTAAAAAGACGTTTAATTTGTTCAAACAATAAACAATTAGTATAGTTAATTAGTACTAAAAATTTATCATTTATTTGTGAAATCAGCTTTTGACGTCAATCTAATAGATGTGTGAGGGTGTGTGTGTGTAGAGCCGTGTGTGTGTGTAGAGGCATGTGTGTGTGTGGGTGCGTGAGTGTATCTAAGAGTGTGTATAGGTACGTTTGTGTATGTGTGTAAGAGGGTGTGTGTGTGTAGAGGCGAGTGTGTGTAGGCGCGTGTATGTATGTAAGAGTATGTGTGTATAGGTGTGTATGTGCGTCCGTCCCTTTGCCATGACCGTATCAATTAATTACAGCCGCTCGTGTGTGGTAAGAGTATGTGTGTATATGTGTATGTGCGTGTGTGTGTTATGTTGGATTACGTCAAACTTTTCCTAAATTTGGCTTAAATTTTTTTAATTCCAAGCATGTAATTAAAATTACATTCTTAATTTAAATTAATTTTTAATTTAAATTGTAATTTAAATTCAATTGTAATTAAAATAACTCGCAAATTTAATTTAAATTTTAATTCAATTTAAAACGTAGTTTATATTATAATTAAAATGACATTTTGCAACTTTAATTTAATTTAATTTTTAATTCAATTTACATCGTAATTTAAATATAATTGTAACTGAAATTATATTATTAATTTATTATATAATTTCGAAATAAATTTAAATTATAATTTAAATTACATTCTACATTTAATTACATTTAGTTTAATTTAATTTAAAATTTAATTGCAGTCGAGTATATATATATATATATATATATATATATATATATATATATATATATATATATATATATATATATATATATATATATATATATATATATATTATTTTATATTTTATATATTTAACTATATCCCATAAAAAGTATATTATAATAATTAATTTAAAATAGTAATTTAAATTTAACTGTAATTTGAAATTACATATTCGTTAATTTAATTTTTTTTATTTAATTTAACTTAATAGTAATTTAAATTTATGATTATTCTAAATTACATTGAACTAAATTTAATTTTGAATTTTAGGCTGAGGCGCCTCTCATGATTAAACCTTACATCTCACTGATGACAAACGATCCGAGCTCCATCCCACATAATGAAGGAGTTTCGCAACTCATTCCGGCAGTTCTTGTGGCTTACATCTCTTTTGGCATCGATGCCGCCACCATTTTGAGTGCCTCTATAATGAGTGCCCCTGCGGCACTTGCTGTCTCCAAACTTTTTTACCCAGAACAAGAAGTATCTGTGACCAAATCAAAAGATATTAAAATAGAAAAAGCGTATGGTTTTGACACTACTATAATAATTATAATAATAATATAATAATAATAATAATTAATAATAATTAATAATATAAATTAATAATAAATAATAAAATAATAATGATAATATAATAATAATATAATATTATATATAAATATAATATATATATATATATATATTATATATATATAATATATATATATATATATATTATATATATTATATATATATATATATATATATATATATATTATATAATATAGTATATATATATATTAATATAATTATATATATATATATATATAGCCTCCTATATATATATATATATATATATAAATATATTGTGTGTAAATATATATATAATATATAATATATATTATATATAATATAATATTAATATATATATATATATATATATATATATATATAAATATATATAAAATTATATATAAAAAGATAGGAATATGTATTATAAAAAATTATTGAGTTAAACACATTTTAAAAGCTTAAAATCATAAATATTTTCTTTTAGATAATCGATCAAATGTTCTTCACCGCTGCATTTGAAGGTGTGTCAACGCAATTCCCTTGAGCTCACATCGCAGCTAATTTGGATAGGCTGTTATCTCCATTTGTTTCTTTTTCCGTACAGTTCTTTCCTGTGCTACTGAACTTACACTCTGGCTTGGTAAACTGTTTTAATATATATATTAGCTTCAACTTTTAAATTTCCTATGGAGGCTTGCATTAAATATAATATATAATATAATATATATATATATATATATAATATATATATTTATATTATAATTATATATATATATATAATATCAAATATATATATATCCCGACCAAAGGAGATATGATTTTCTCTTACGAGTGTTTATCTTGCTGTGGTCAGAGTGTTGCAACTTAAGTCGTAGTAAAGTGACAAAACCAATACTTGGGGGATTTTGTGCATCCCCCCGGCCCCAGCACTAGTATGTGCATTTGTCACTTAAATCTCTTAATCCTTTTTCTCCTTCATTTTTCAAATTAGTATGTATATCAATTGATACACATAACTGATAAAATTGGTCCTCCCTTCTTCCTGCTTCCACCACAGTCATTTTCTTATTTCCCTTCTTTCTCACTCCCTTCTATCTTTTCTTTTTTTTAGTCCCGCAAATCGAGTCCCTTATGCCTTTAAGAGTACCTCGTAGTCTTTCCCTTTTTGAAAGAAGATTCCTTCCATTTCCCATACAAGCCTTGGGCCATCCGGTTCCTCTTCCCGCATGTGTCTTTTGAGTCACCTCACATTTCTCCCCGTGATGGAGGGTACAAGATAAAACCGGTGTCTTCTTTTTGCTCGCCTATTTACAGGGCCAGCCATTGTATTAGTCCTGAAACTTATTTGAGAGTGTTAACCTCGGAGGAGCTGTCTTGCACTGATGGGATGGTGATTATAATTTCGAGCTCCTATTAGAAGTTATTTAGGTTTCGTGACGGTTTTCCGGTGGGTAAACCGCGTTCGAAGTCCGGAACTTCACGAAGCCAATTCACAGCCTACCCTACGAGTGGGCCCTACGGAGTGGGGTCCGGGAAGTGATGAGTTTCTGGCCGATGACCTTGTGGAAGAGAGAAAGACTAATTTTTTAGAACATATACGTCTTTTTCCAGGCCTTTGATATTTGGCTATATTGTTTCATTTGTTTTATTTATACTTGCCATCTCAGGGAGGACGACGAAGTCTAATCCTGTATGGGCTCTTACTTTTTTTTATTGAACTGATCTTAAAGAAAAAACGTTATTAAATCAAGGTGTGCATTATACATTCTGTCGGTGTCCCAGTCCTGACCCCACCTCGGTTCATCCTATTTCTAGACCAGCAGTTATGTTTAAGCATTTTATTCCTTCTACTTACACCTAAAGTCCTCTCTCAAGCGATTTGTTCGTTCTGGATATTTGCCGCTTAACAACGGCAGGCTTGCCAAAACGGTTTGGAGCAATCCCGTTAAGCGTACGCCCCCCCCCCCCCCCCCACTCCCTCTACTTAATCTTTTTCATTGTTTAACTCCACTATCGAATGCTCCCCCCCACCCCCTCGGGAAATACCACAGACAAATCATTTCCTAGATTTACTTATATTACGATTCACTACATCCAAAGCAACTCTCCACTTACTGAGAAAGACCATTTTATTCTTAGCGATGCACATTGCAGAGCTTTAAGAGCTGAAGACTCCCAGTCACATTAATGACGAAATTGGTATCTTCTCGTTGGTTTTCAAGCTACAACCCGAGAATCAAAGTTCCAATTAGTCATCCCTTACATGTTTCAATGGAAATATCCCTCATTATTATCCAACTCCTGGTTAATAAGAAACACATTTAAAGACATTATTTTATTCTTTAGAACAGAAATACGAAGATATTGCTTGTTCATTTTAAGAGATCCCAATAATAAAAGTATATTTTCCCTTTAATAAAACGTTTAATAGATTTCTCCATCATCGGAACTCGCACTGAGATACACCCAAATCCTCCGTTTACTGGCGACCTTTAGATTACCACCTTTAATCCACTTCAAAGGAAAAAGTGGTGGTTTACATGATTATACCGGAGTGATGTCTTCGCTAGTTGGTTTACTTCCCCGACCTAGAGACATACAATTATACAAATGCCAGCAGGAGTATTGGTCATCCCAAAATACGTAGTCTGAAGGAGTAAGAATACTTTACGTGATTGAATTCAGCGGACGGATCTGTCAAATTACCCACCACCAGTGTGAAAAACTGTGAAAGAGGAGCCTACACGAAGCAATCTCCTTTTAAAATGTTCTTTCGTAACACGAATTGTACCGTCGGCTTACCTTGAAGTTTGACAGTAAATTTGGAGTTATGCTCGTTTATGGGACCATACAAAAAAATTTGGAAGAAGCAGAAGAGTCAAGGATGCATCATACACTAGTTCCAAAGATCAATTATACCACAAGACAAATAGGCAACCTTTGTGCTACAATTGCACGAAGCAACCCCCTCCCTGCCTCAGTCGTGTATTTTAAAGTCCAGAGCGCGACCTACAACCTCCATTCCAGATGTAGAACTCTATTCCCTTTAAATTTCTCTATAAGAACGTAAACTTTTGGAGCTCCTCCGAATATACCCTATACTAATGCGACTTTCTCATATATTAGTCCAGAAAGCAGTCCCTCCCCTTAAATTTGTTTGTTTTTTTTTTCCAAATTTTTTTCCTTTTTTTTCGACCGGCGCTTTTTCTTTCTTTTTTCAAAAATCCATTCAAAACAACCCTACCTCTATTACCAGTTATTCAGACTTAAACCAACACGGAATACAGTTTAAGTTGTCCATCCACCATAAACCTTAGAGGCCATCCTCTGCCAAGACACTCTGTCCCACACCCTCCCTTAAAAGGCCTGCGTCTATATCCCCTACGGGCCTAATCTTATCTCTCACCGGTTACTCAATAAATTCCTGAATAAAGATTGTTCCTAAACACAAAGAAAAGATTAATCCCCAAGCTAAATTTAATGAACTAAAATTTACAAAACATTTCGAGAATTTCTTAAAGCCAAAAATACACTGGCTCTAAGAATGTAAAAACGCAACTTCAGAGATACCTCAGTGCATAAGTCATATTTCTGAGACAAAAGAGCAACGAACTTCAAATAGATTTAACCCAAACAATCAAAGCTATTGAACAATCCATCAAACCATTTCTTGATAGTCTTGACAGGAATACTCCAGCTCTTTGAATCCTTCCCATAAACTCTTCTTTCGATATTTCATACCTCAGCCCTCCCCTAAAGGATTCATATGCCTTAGAGGGATGAAACGATCATAGATCCCAAATGGAGCCTAGTGACGACATCTCTTCTCTCTCTCTTCTTCTCTCCTCTCTCTCTTCTCTCTCTCTCTCAATCTTTGTCTCTTCTCCATCTCTCTCTCTCCTTTCTCTCTCCATCTCTCCTCCTCTCGCTCTATCTTTCACTCTCTCTCTCTCTCTCCTTTCTCTCATCTCCTCTCTTCTCTCTCTCTCTCTCTCCTCTCTTCTCTTCTCATCATCTCATCTCTCTCTCTTCTCTCGTCTCTCTTCTCTTCTCATCTTTCTCCTCGTCTCTCTCTCGCCTGCTCTCTCTCTCTTACTCTCTCTTCTCTCGCTCTCTTTCTCTCTCACAAACAATCTCATCGTTCTTTCATCTCTCTTCTCTCTCTCTCTCTCTCTCCCCCTCCCCTCCCCCCGCCTCGCCTCTCCCTCTAATCTCTTCTCCACTTCCTCTCTCTCTCTTCGTCTCTTCTTCTCATTCTCTCTCTCTCTCTCTCTCTACTCTCGTCATTCTCTCTTCTCTCTCTCTCTCTCTCTCTCTCTCTCTCTCCTCCTCTCCCTCCTCTCCTCTACCCCTCTCTCTCCCTCTTCGTCTCTCTTCTGCCTCATGCTCTGCCGTCTCTCTCTCCTCCTCTCTCTCTCTCTCTCTCTTCTCTCTCTCTCCTCTCTCTTCTCTCTCCTCTCTCTTCTCTCTCTCCTCTCTCTCCCTCTCTTCTCCTCCTCTCTCTCTCGTGCTCTCTCTGCGATCTCTCCTCTCTTCTTCTTCTTCATCCTCTTCTCTCTCTCTCCTCTCTCGTATCTCTTCATCTCTCTGCTCTTCTCTCTCTGCTCTCTCCTCTCTCTCTCTCGTCTCGTCTCTCTCATCCTCTCTCTCTCTCTCTCTCTCTCTCTCTCTTCGTCTCTCTCTCTCTCTCTCAAATTGCAATAATTCCTTTCGAGAATATACGCAAACTCGAATATCATACGCAAACACCGCAAGTCTCTCTAAGCGTTTCTAAAATCTGTTGGGGGCATGAAAAGGTACCCAGAGGTCTCCATTCTTAAACTCAAATTGTCCGGTCTTCCAAAATCACCCACCTAATGGCTCACTGACAAAAGTCTCTAGCGTCAGACCTCCGCAATCCAACGGATTCCCATATGGAATTCCAATGTATCGGCACTCCAACTTTCTACAAAAAAGTGACGTTTTTTGTTTCGGAGTTACCTTATTAACCACTGCGTTCCATGGAAATATTTCCCATATTCTCACCCGATTTCTAACTCTACTGCTTGGCAATTTGATGATCGCTTCCCTTCGCTAAATATTCATTTTGGTTCTCTTCCATACGACAACCAAGTTTCCAACTAGTAAGATGAACTTGGTTGAACTCAACTTTTTTCGCACTCATGGCAAACATCACTAAACGCCAATACCACTAAAACTCAATCATTCACCATAATGATCAGTTGTACAAAACTATTCAATTGACCACCAGGGATTTGTTGCTCCTCCTAGTTTAGATACCCACGTTCTCGGCCTTTTCCTCCCCAATCATAATCCACTCCAATATTATCTTATGAGCCACATGGAGATCATTGTCTCAATAGGTCAATCCATCATAAATATATATAAATACATACCATGTCACCCTTTCCTCTAAAGAATTTGTTTATTGTTCTAACTATTTATAATTCTTAAAGGACTTGTTATCAACATAATAAACATATTCGTTTAACCAATGGTGGCATATGTTATGCAGGAACTTAAACTCACGTATCTGACCTCTTTCCAACGGCGTCGGAGTAACAAATACCGCTAACTCTATAGAAAGGAAGGTGACAATGATAGGAAGGTGAAGGGAATACAATATTCATAAATCTGCCAAAAATTTTTCCAGTCCCTCTTGCAAACGTAGACATCAACTTGCAGAAATGCAGCACGAAATCATCTGCTCCCTACAAATTCACTGCATGGTCGATCTACTTATCCGAGAGTTATAAGGGGAGTTTAAACACAAGGCTGACTAGGCTGACCCTTTTAAACAGCCCCCACTCCGGGTATAACTGGAACTTCAACGCCTTTCGACACCCTTGTTTTGGGGTCACTCTGTTCACCTCGTCATAAAGTCTAAGATCCTTGTTGACCTCCTAACACCCTTTCCTGGGATTATATAGCGCAGGACTCACTACATATGAACGTTTGGATACACATTCTTCTTCCTGTATAGCTATTTTTTTTTTGCTTCTATTCTCTTATAAGATCACTTTTCTGGTCCACTTTGATTAACTTATACGGCAGTGACCATTACTCAATAGCCTTAAATGAGCTTACACCGAGCACAATGTTAAAACCCAATACCAGGTGGCATTTTAACCGAGCGGAGTGGGCTCCTTCCCATCAGGCAACAGCTATCCTACTTTCTCCCTTCATTAAGAGGTTTCCAACTATATATGATGCCTTTAACTTCTTCCAGCAAATCATCATAAGAGCAGCAGAAGCTTGCATCCCGCGAACTTCGGTATTTAGGCGTCTTGGTAGTCCCAAGAGTGTGCACAAGCTAACCGGGAGAAGAAAAAATTCTGCATGCAATACAAACTACCAGCACCACTCCAAACATGATTATTATAGTGGCATGAACGAATTCATCTGTCCACCGACTTTACTATCTGATCGATCTACTTGGCTCCGAGTAGTGAGTTTAATGGGGCCGACTTAGCTGATATTTTAAAGAAGCTCCCCACTCAGGCTGTAATACTAGGAGACTATAACCTTTGCCACCCCTTATCGGACGACTCTGTCACCTCGTCTAAGTTTAAGATCCTTGTTGATCTCCTAACACCCTTTTCACTGGGATGCCTTAACACAGGACTCCCTACATGTAGACGTTTAGATACATACTCTTCTTCCTGTATAGATATTTCCTTTTGCTACCATTTCTTATCGATCGCTTTACCTGGTCCGACTTTGATTGTTTATACGGCAGTGGCCATTACGTAATAGCCGGTTAAATGAACTAATGCACCAAGCTCAATGTTACCCAATTTCCAGCTAGGTGAATGACCGAGCGAAGTAAGGCTCATTTTTAATCAGGCCACTGCGATATCCCACTTTCGTCCATTCAATAACGGTTTTCCAACCATTGATATATACCATTAACTTCTTCTAGCAAATTATCATCTCAGCAGCAGAAGCTTATATCCCGCGATCTTCCGCTGGTAGGCGTTCAGCAACTACTTGGTGGTCCAAAGAATAAAAAAAACTCTACACTCAAAACAAAAGGACCCGCACCACCCTAAACATGATTATTATATAAAAGATGCTTGGACCGAGGTATCTCGTACAAATGTAATCGCCAAACACGTTAAGATAATACTTTACGAAACTTATACTTCAACTGATCAATTCCACAACTGCCCATTTCTTAAGTGTGAAAAAGTGCACAAGAAATATCTCCACCGCGCATTCATCAACAGCTCTTCATCCACAGTTTTCCGTTTTATGGGTCTGAATATAACGATATGATTTTCCTGCTCCCAGCAGTTGTTGCGGATGCATTAGATTAAGTAGTTTATGCTAGCCACTCGGCTTTCCTGCTATCCTGAAGTGCTTTCAAAAGCACAAAATTATAACAGCTGCATCAGTTAGGAACTTTTCCGAAAGGGAAATCGTATACCAGTGATAATCGTCCTCTGTTACCAGCTTTCAGAAGTATCAAAACTGTCACTAGAGAAGTAACAAATAGACGGTATTCTTGCCCAGACAATAAGAGTTTTGTCATAGCGATGGTATGCTCCGTCATATTACCCTATACTCCATTCAGCGGTATCTTGCTAGGGACTTGCTATAACAGAATCGAAATGCATCGAATCCTCTTTTATAGAATCTGTTTGGGACTTAGCAGCTTTTGTTAATCCGCGATTCCCAAAACATGGAAGGATCCAGAAGTGATCGAAACAAGAAGCACCATACTGTCGTGACGCTGTCAGCAGTTGTACAACATGTAATGGAGAAAACAGTTTAGGCCGCCTTCTCCCTGTTCTGGAGAATCGCCAAGCTTTTTCAAACTTCCAGTTTGGTATCCGCAAAAACTGTTTGACCGCTGGATCCCTTGTTAAAAGATCATGGACATTCGGCGGAGCCTATGCTCAAACTGGTGGGCATGGTTCTTGGTGTCTTTTTTTGCCTATGAAGAAGACTTATGACACAACCGAAAAACTTGGATTCTTCTTAAAACTCTACTTGTTCATGGTTTCCGAGGATAGCCCCCCTCCTCTTTATTAAATGCCTTCTGTCAAACAGATCCATCAAGGTTCGATGTTTTTCTGTTCTATCCGCATCTCCACTGGAGCCTTCCGATCTTCTACCCGGGTGAGTCTTTAAGTTGAGATTCCATATGTCAATGCCACTCTCTTTCGATAAGGGAATAAGAATACATTCGATAGAACACAAGTTATCTTCGCTTTTCAAACCCCATTACCATCTACTCTGACCATGATTCTGCAAGGGATACCTCAGAATATTCCTTACTGGCCATTTTCAAACAGTTTATAACATCTTTAACTTCCTCAACATCCCTTTACAAAAGGTGCTGCCGTTCTCTTATGATGAAGGTACCCACCTTGACTATTTTCTGCTTCCACCATCTGTCTGTTCCTGACCTCCCTCTCCAAATCTATTCACCCCAGCATACCTTGTTAGAAAATCATTCATGACTCAGTTCCTGCAGTTCACGAATGGTTTACGTCCAGAATATATCAGATGGCTCTAAACATGGGAAACAGCGTCGGTTGCGTCTTGCTGTTATCCTCACGGCGCAACGCTATTGCTCATTACCCTTCCTCGCCATCATGCTTCCAATTTATACATCTGAGAATAGCATAGCTATTAATGTTATCCTCTCTCGTTTTGATTCCTAAACCAAGCCACGTGCTTATAGTCATTGTATTCAGATGTCCGCTCAGCATTCTTTGCAGCGCTTAAAGCCCTCCTTAGATATATAATTAAACACGAATTGGTATTGTCTGCTACACACCATTTCTTCAGGCTGACCTCCACTCGGTTGCAAGAATCAAATATTTTGACAACGATGTTAAACCCCCTCACTCATCGTTAGGTAACTGGTAACGGAAAATCCGCTGAGCAGAGAGACCCCAGAAGATGCCGGCCTCCTTCTTAATCCGAAAGAGTTCTAGGCAATCATCCCCAGATGCCATTCGACATGGTTGTCTTCCATCAACTGATTACCATCCTGCTCTTCGATTAGGATTCCTGTCTTGTCGACAGGAGTGCTGAGAGAGTGATCAGAGTAAGGGCGAATCCTGAATTATAAAGCCGAGACCATTGGTAGGTAGTAGGTCTTCTTCTCACTGAGCACTACACTCCTCCTGTTATTGCCACAAGCAATATCACTCATTACCACTACAATGTGACGTTATCCTCCTCCCGATCTGCAAATGTTTGTCGTCGCCAATACCCTGCATATTTGTTCACCACTATCTTCATTTATGTCCTCAACTGGATCCACCAATGCCATCGCCTATTTCCCTACTATACTGGTCCGCCATATTCACCTACTAAAAAGTTTCATGCCCAATATCTATCTAATTATCTCACGTTTAATAGTAACTCTATTTTTCTCTTATGTCCAAGAACTGAATATTCTTCACAACATTTAATCTTTCTCTAGTGTAATAATAGACTAGTTTATAATTAAGAACATTAGTTCGCTTATATTATATTTTGACTGCAATATCTCATTTTGCGCATCAAATTTTGTTTACTGACATCAAAAGTAATGGATGAGACCAGCACCCACCCAAGCAGCTTGTTATTCAAACCAATGTGGCTGTTTCCTTGTAACCGTCGTAAAGTCCGTGTACAAATTGAAACATATATGAGTATATATTCAGGATAGTATAAGTAATATATTATCATATATATAATCTATATAATATATATATATAATATATATATATAGTATATATATATATATACTAAAATATACATTTATAAGATATAATATACTCAACTACTAAAAATATAAAACTTAGACAACGTTTCAACCTCAAAGCGCAAGTTCTTCAATCAAGTTCTAGCTACAATATAAACAGATTGAGAAACAATTCATATCTCCATCAGTGGTACATAGTAGAATGGTTCTGATGAATACAGCTCATATTTGGGGTTGAAATGTTGTCCAATTTTTATATTATATATTTTTAATAGTTAGAGCGGGTTGATATTTTTCAATTGACTATCTCCTCTCATATATTATGATATATATATAAGTATCACTATATATAGGTATGATATAGTAGGTATATATTAATAATATAATTAGGTAGTAATACTATTATATATAATGTATATACGTGTATTAGATAGTATTATAATATTATATATAATTATATCATATATTTATATATATTAATATATATAATTTATATAAGAGATATAGTATATATAATAGTATATATACTATATACTATAGATATATATATATAATATATATATCTATTATAGTATATTATATATATATATTATATATATTAATATATATATTAATTATATATATATATATATATAAATATAGTACTATATATAATGTTATGATATATTATAATATATATATATATATAATATATCTAATATATTATATATATAGATTATATATTATAATGATGTTGTATATATATATATGATTGATATATTATGTAGAATATATAATATAGTATTAATATATATATATATATATATATATATATACTATATAATATAATATATATATATTATATAATATATATATATATATATATATATCATATATATTATATATATATTATATGGTATAATAATAGTATATATACTATATACTATATATAGTTTATAGTCCCGGAGAAGGCGAGTAATCTTTCTACCTTCCCAGATGTATATGTTCATTTCTTTAACTCTGATATTATAAAATTGCGATTATTTGCAATTAATATTATATTAACAAATATAAGAATGAGGAGTAACCAGCATGGACACCTGTTTGATGTCGGCACTTGAAAGGAAGCTCTGTTGCTTGTATAACTGTTATCTGAACCAGAACTTTTTTGGGATTGGAGGATAGCATCAGTCGATAAACGCCACCGGGTATATTTCCTCCAGTCGCAGACAATGTGGTGGTTCAATCCCGGAGAAGGCAGTTTATTCTTTTACCTGCCCATTATATGTTCTTTCTTTAACACATATTATATAATTGCAGATTATTATGCGATATTTAACATCAATAGATTAATATAGATGATAGTATTATATAGTATATGATAGTAATATATAATATAGTATATATTATATATATATATAATTATAAATAAAATATATATATATATTATATATATATATGATTACGAGAACTTGTTCGGGTACACGTTGATACCCTTGGCTTGGGTAATGGGCGTTCCATGGGTAGATTGCCACAAAGTCGCCAAACTTATCGGGACTAAAGTGATGCTCAATGAATTTATGGCTTACGTCGATCTTGTAGAACTTAAGAGAAACAATGATATAACGGTAAGTTTTAAAATTCCATAACTCACGGGTCGGGAAGTGCAGGGGGCTTTGTCCACCGTAGATATATTAAATTATCTGCAAATACTGCAAGAAGGTTCAGCATCCACTGGAACCTCATATTTAGAAAAATATATTTTATATTGATTTGAATGAAGCAATTGAGCTTGCCATTAGTACAAAATCTATTTGAATTCAGTAAATTATCTAATTTATATTCAATAAATTATCTATTTTACATTTGGTAAATTATCTATTTTACATTCAGTAAATGATCTATTTTACATTCGGTAAATGATCTATTTTACATTCTTCATTCGTAGGTTAAAGATATTACTAATTTGAATCATTCTTTTTTGCTGCATTTTTAGAAAGTAAATATTTCTGTGTCTAAATAAGTGTAAGCTATTGATAGGTTGTTGTTTTTGAATATAAAATTTTTTCTTAACTTATAATTGGTATTATGATTGGGTTTTAAAGGACACAAAAGTATTATAAATTGTAACCCCCTTCTTAAGTATTATTATTATTATTATTATTATTATTATTATTATTATTATTATTATTATTATTATTATTATTATTATTATTATATTATTATTATTTTATTTTTATTATTATTATTATTATTATTATTATTATTATTATTATTATTATTATTATTATTATTATTATTATTATTATTATTATTATTATTATTATTATTATTAAATATTTCTGTACTTTGTCACAGAAAAGGGCTGAAATCATCGCCACCTTCGCTCTTTGTGGCTTCAGCAACATAAGCCAAATTGGAACAGTTCTAGGCTCACTGGGGGCGATGGCCCCCCATCGAAAAGGGGAGATGGCAACTATCGTTGTAAAGGCTATAACGGCTGCAAACGTCGCTACATTCTTAACAGCGTGTGTTGCAGGTTGGTTCTTAGAGATAGTGTGATGTTAGTTTAGGTTAGGCTGAGTTAAATTAGGTTTAGGTTACAAATTTATTAAATACCTAATATTTCCATTCAGATTTTAAAGATGAATAAATAAAATTAGCTTTTAGCTAACTAATAAAGTAAAATAGAATTAAGATATAAAGTATCTCAAGAATTAGTACCTAAATAAATTATGTATTTACTTAATAAATTTAGTCCTATTTTTTTGTTTTCAGGAACTCTTTTCAGTTCGATCGAGTATGAAGCATCCTTCTTTGGAAAAATAAATACCACTTCTATACAATACCATTATAAGTAAATCAAAATAAAATCACAAAATGCAAAAACTTAGTCGATATTATTGATACTCGATTTAAAATATTGATTTTCAGGAAATAGGATATTATTATATGAGAATTAAAATTGATGTTAATATCTGTTCCTATCCAGCAAAAATTATCGAAACATGAGTCAAAAGACAAAAATTATATCAAGAAATATTTTTTTTCAATTATTTTCTTATTAGGAAAAATTGCTAAAGCTACTTTCTTATGAGTAAAGTTGCCTTTTCTGGGTTGAGATCATATATTATTAAGTTGCAAAGCCTTTCGACCAGTGGTTCTCAAAGTGGGTTCAGAGGAAAAATTCTGGGGATGCTTATGCATTGCAAGTAAAGGCATTCATAGATATTGCTGAACTAGCAATTTTACCTGTTTTTATTCGATATAACTTTAAGAAAAAGCTGTCGAAGATTTCTTTATGTGAAAGTTTGGAACTGCACAAAACAACAAATGACATATTTATTGATTTAGCAATATTTATGAAAACGAACGAAAATAAGATGGGGAGAATATTTTGCAGTGCGCAGACAAGATTGGATAAAGAGCAAATGCGTAGGAAAGAGTAGCTTCGCTTGAAACAGCAAAAATCAAAATATGCAAAAGATTGCGACGGCAATCCATGTTTACATCACATGTGTGAATTAGTGGCAAATAATTTTGGCTACATTCAGGATAGCTTTAGATAAAGTAGTGTAATATTAAGGCAAAATTTGAAGAAGCTAAGATAGATCAATTTCTGGTGTGCTGTATTTGAAAATATTCAGATTTATCAAAAATTCGTTGTGAGAAAGGTTTTATTACCGATGAATCTGGACTTATGATAATATATGTTAGCATTTGGAAACATAAATAATTGAAACAGATTGACGTTGCACCAGGTATTTTTCAACACAAATTAGAAAACAAGATTATAAAATAAAAAATAAAAAAATTAAGAAAAATTAGAAAATATAATTGTTTCATATTAATAAATTCTCTCTTTATACAAAAATTTGTTTATCTTTATGTCATATTAAAATTAGGATCGTAGAGTTGTCCATTAACTTAATTTGTGATTATATATATAAATATATATATATAATATATATATACTATAATAATACTATAATATATATATTATATATATATAATAATATATATAATTTTAATTATATATATATATCATTATTATATATATAAATATGATATATATATATCATATATACTAATATAATATATAAATAATAATATAAATATATAATAGTAATATATATAATATAGTGTATGTATATATAATATATATTATGGTAATATATTATTAAATATATATATATATATATATATATATATAATAGTAGAGTTTGGGAACCACTGATGTTGACTATTTGATCTGGAGTTGGGAAGACTTTAGACCAAGAAGTGGATAGGGCATACTATATCTTTGGGCATGTGATATCTTTATTTTATTATAAATTGCTTTTACTAAAATCCTATTTACATTTAAATTTCGGAGGTACAAATCCTATCTCCAACACGTCCTCGTTAATGTGATTACGTAAACCAGAAGAGAAAAAAAAATTCTCTTTAATCATCATAATTAATACCGAGTTATAAATATTCTGTCAAAAGTTATAAATGGAGTCTTACAATAATATTAATATTAAATTATTAATTTAATATTAACATTTTTGTATTATTAAAATATTGTCCAGCTCACATGAATTAATAATTATTAATTCATATGAGTTAGATAATGTTTTAAAAGAAATATTATAATTATAAATTGTATTTTAATATTTAAGGTTCCATAACTTTCGGGATGAAGATGGTTGTGATATCTCTTTTCACACCCGCTCTCCACCTCATCATCCGACCATGTTCGGATATGTTGAAGAGTGTTATATATAGGGTGATTTCAAATTAGTGTTAGCTCTGCTCCAATGCGGTGCGTTCATTTTAGTTATTTCATTGCATTGTGGCACAATTTCTTAATTTTGTGTTTTGTGCGGTGCTGTGAGTATAACGTGAATGGCGGTGCCGAAGATTTCGGTGCTCAGCTTTTTTTAATGGGGGGATGCGGATACGGATGCGCAACTGGGTTTTATTGTAAATTATTTTAGCGTATTATCATACATCTATTCTTATTTCTTGCTCACTGTATCGTAAAATTATTAATTATTTATTGTATTTAATAATTATATAATAGTATATAAAATATATATATAAATATATATATATATATACATATATACATAATTTGATATATATATAATATATATATATATATATATATATAGATATATAATATATATATATGTAATATATTGTTAATATAATATATATTTCTTTTATATATATATATATATATAATATATATATTATATATAATATACATATATATACTGATGTTACCTGGTTCCTAAAGAACTAAAATCTCATTTTTGTAATGTGATATTAAAATTTTTTATTTAATTATTTATTTATCATAATTATTTTATTATTATAAATTAGTAAATACCCAAATTGTAGACAAGATAAATCATAAGCAAGTAAACTTGTACTAAATCGTCGACACATTCGTTTCCAAACCGTCGACAAAGTTTTCTAAAAGTAAAATAGTCAATACCCCATAATTAAAATGTTAAAAAAGTCGAGAAGTAGATTCCTAAAAGTAAAATAGTCGACAAAATTTTCTCACACTTGTCCAAATCGTCGACACTGTAAATCATCGTTTGCCAAATGATGGACATACCTATCTATCAATCTATAAATTTAAAATGTTATGAAATACATTGATATAAATATTAAAATGTTAGCAATGCTAGATTTTTTCGGAAAAGTTTGAATTTATTGACATTTTGACGGCTGCGAAGCCACGGAGCCACCACGGAGCCACGGAGCCGCAAGGTTTTGGGTGGAACCGGAGTCGGAGCCGAAATTTTTTTTTTTTACAATAAAGTTCCCTCTACAAGCTCAGTTATTCGCTCTATTTTATCTGCATTGGCAAAATCACACAGGTTTGCCTGCGCCTGTCGGTTATCCCTACACTACTCTATTTTGCCTGTGTTAATACATCATTTCGATTGTATATTAAACTGAGTGAAGATGCGCTCTACCTCTTTGCGTAGATGTAGGAGTCTGAGTAGAAGTAGAAATTGGTGTAGCGACTCGCTTTTAAAAGCCAAAAATATTCTCATATAAATTTCATATCTGAACTAAGTAAGATTAGAACCGAGTGATTGGTATAATTTATTTGCGAATGGATGGAAAAAATTTTTTTACAATTATTAAGTATAGTTGCTCCCTTCATTAAAAGCGGGACACTTGGATGAGATCTCACACAAGTCCTCTTGAGCGCTTAACTGCTCCACTACGGTCTATAGCTACTGAAAGAAGCTATGAAATTGAAAATTCTTCACTACTATTTTACAACCAATATTTAGTTAAGTAATACCAGAATTTTTTTTTTTTTTTTTTTTTTTTTTTTTTTTTTTTTTTTTTAACCACTCAAGGAGGGGACAGAAGATAATTATATCTAAAGATATTTCATTCTTCTTCATTAGCCTTTAACTTCCTTTTATTATTTTTCTTCTTCTCAGAAATCTTTTCCTCTTCATCCATAACTATCGAAGAATCTACATTAACAAACTGATAGCCCAAGTTTCTTCTACCTCTTCCACTTCTACGTGCTCTTTTTTTTCTTTTTCTTCTTCTTAGCAGTCTCCCCTAATGAGCTTTCATTTATTGAAATCTCGAAGAGTAGTTAATATTCTGAGCTTCCATTTGTTCATCACTGCATTTTATATACAGTATTAAACAAATCATATATAAAAAGAATAAGACACAAATGCGATTATGTAGAATGATGGTTCTTTGCTCAGTAAGAGCTTTGATGGTCAATAAGTAATACATTGGGAATGTTGTATCAACTGGCACTCCCGGAGGGGAGCAGCATATGAAGTAAACAAATAAGAACGACTAGGACGAGGGACACCTTTTCGGGGTTACCCCAACCGTTTGGACACCTGGGATGTCGAAGGCGTACCAGGCAACGGATCGCTGAGGGTAGTTAGGACCTTCCAGGCGAAGTGAATCATGGCATCAATATTCGAAGTGCAATTCAGAAGAGTAAGTCGGTGCATGTTTAGAAATCGTTAAATCCATTAAACTCCAAGGCAAATTATGGTTTATCATGGTATATTAAATTAAAGGGGTACCCCCTCATGGGTGTTGAGATCTATGAGGTTTGTACCAGGAAGAACGCGCTAAACGGCGCGGGATCTCTTATTATAGATGTTCCAGAGGGGTCAGGGAAAACTACTCAAACCTGGCGATAGGTCGTATGCACCGAATCACGAAGGGGTGATGCGGTTCCCACCCCTTCAGGACAGATGACACCAGGTGCCCCTCCCATAAGCATAAGGAAGGAGGTGACATAGGTGTTCATCTACTTCTCTTAAAAAAAAATAGAAACTGTAGTGGATAAGGAGGATTGAACGATACAGACAATTTGAAAAATTAAGGGAAAGGAAGAAGATTAAAAGATTACATATGTGACAAATGCACATACTAGTGTACCAGTATGTGCACTAGAATGTGACAAATGCGCATACTAGTGCTGGGGCCGGAGGGATGCACAAAGTCCCCTTACTATCGGTTCTTATCATTATGCCATACAAAGAGCATCAACAACAAAATTAGAATCAATACCTCCTCCGGGATATATATATAGTTATATATATATATATATATATTATATATATATAGTATAAACTATATATATATTATATATTATATATATAATATAATATCATATATTATATTATATACATATTTATATATATACTACTATATATATATTATATAATACCTGAGCTCGATCTTATCATAGTAATAATATTCGTTAGTTATTATAATATTATAAATTTATTAGAAATATATATATATCATATACTATATAATAGTATATTATATAGCTAATAAATATATATATAGATATATATATACTACAATATATATCATATATCATATATATACTAATATATTGATTTCAAAATTTACTAAAAATATTTTTTTACATTTCTATATTTTTGTTATGCCATAACATTTATGGTAATGTTTTAAATTTGAAAAAAAAAAAACCATTTTTAAAAGGGGAAAATTTTGATTTTAATTTAAAAAATTCATAAAGAGATTAGTTCTGTCTTTGGAAGCAACAACATTGATTTAACAATGGTAAAAAAATTATAGCTTACACATGTTATTTTCGACCCAAATAATTTTATAATTCTTTCTTATAAACAGTTATATGCCTTTTCAGTATTAATATTCCAATATACTACTGTACAATCCTGAAGGTCCCATAATTTTACACAGACCCATTTACCCACACCAAGTACTTATTTACCCAAAAAATTTTTTTGAAAATTGCATTTTTCAAATTGGCTAAAATATTTTGTTTTTCTTTACATGGTTTTCCACTAAGTTATGCTAATCACATCCTAGGTAGGTTTCCCAGTAATGGGAAATGCTGTCTAAGATGATAACTTCAATTCCTGAATTTTGACACTTCAACAGGGTTATTGAAATCTTCTACATATCATTTTGATAAAAAGTTATTAATATACGTTTACATATATATATATAATTATATATATATAATATATTCATATATATATATATATACTATATAATTAAATATTAAATATAGTATATATAGTATTAAATATACTAACGCATCAATATATATATATCAGTGGCGGCTTTGGGGGTAGGCAGAGTAGGCAACGCCCTGACTTTACTTAGTGAACCCAATAAATATTAAAAAGTTCAGGTGGGAAGTAACTTAACATATTATATGTATAGTATAACTACTATATATATATATATGATTTTACTAGTTATTATATATATATATATATATAGTACTATAATATATATATATATATATATATATTATATTATATATATATATTATATTATTTATATTATATATAATGATTTCGTTCAAAAGGGTCGATGATAAGCCGCCGGACGAAATTTCAACTCGATCCTTTTAATAGTGGCATCGGTGGCAATTGTCACTTTCTCTGTGGCAAAAAATTTAATTCCGTTTTCTTTAGTCTAGCAAACCTCTGTAATTGCCCTGCGGACTCTAGTAGCTTCATTTAAAAAATCAAAAAAGAAAAGAAAATTTTATCTTTCTTTATAAATAAATTTGTAAAGTTATCAATATGTTGAATTCGATATAGATATTATATTATATATAATATATCATATATATTATATATATATATAAACTATCTGTTTCATAACATTTAACACGTTTAATACTTATATTATATATTATAATCATATATAAATATGATATATCATATATATATATATGATTGATTTGCCTACTCAAGAATTTTGACCACGAGCCGCCACTGATGTATATATTATATAATAATACTACTATATATATAATTAATTATATATATAATATATATTATATTATATATATCTATATACTATATACATATATAATTATATATAAATATATATATTTATATATATATATATATATATATATAATATAAACTAATATATATACTAAATAACTATATAGTATCATAGTATAATTATATAATATAATATATATATACAATATACTACTACTCATATCGCACTACTATACTATGTACCCTATACCCTATAGTATATACATATATATATATAATAATAAATATATATAATACTATATATAATATACTTATTAAATATAGTATATATAATAATATATCGCATATAATATATATATATATCATAACAACTTCACAAACAATATTAATATATAAATATATATATATATATATATATAAATATATATATATATCATATATTAATATACAATATATATATATGCATATATATATATATATATATAATATATATATACGATAAATACTTTTAATATTATTACTATTTTGATTGCTATAAAAAGGATGTATATAGAAGAAAAATATATTTTTATATATATTAATATATAGATATATATATATTTATTAAATATATAATATTATTAATGAGAATAAATAGATAGATTTGAGAGAAAAAGAGAAGAAAGGAAAACAAAGACGAATTAATAATATATATAAAATAATATAGATATATATAATATAATATTACTTATAATTATAAATATAGTATATAATTAATATATATATGTATATAAAGAATCTCATTAGAATAATGAATAGGGACTGTGCTTTCGTAACACTGATGAAAGGAACGTGACTAGAGTGTGGTGGGAACCAGGGTTGCGGAGTCGGATAACATCGGTAATAAGAAGAGATGACAGTGAATGTGTGTTGGGTTTGATTGTGCAAGAAGAATAGGTATTTGGGGATGAGTCATTGGACATGAGGAGGTAATGGGTAGAGCGAGAAAGTTGAAGAATGGTAAATCTGCAGTATAGATGAAATTACTGTTGAAGGATCAAGAACGGAGGCAAGAGGTGATTGATTGGATTTGGAAGTTGTGTAGCAAAACGGTTAGGAGGGTATAGTTCCAGAGGGATTGGAGGAGAGCAGTAATGTACCCTTATATAAGATAAGGGAGATAAGGTAACTGTAGAAATCAGGGGAATTAGTTATTAAGTGAATAGGGAAGATATATGCTAGTATTTTGGTCGAAAGGAATGGCGTCGGTTGCTGAAGGACTATTGTGCAAGAACAAGGTGCTTTTAGAATGTGGCTTAGAGGATGTGTGGATCAAATCTTCATTTTGAATTATTAATATTGAGAAAATAGAGAGAAGAAATAAATTGTATGTATGTTTTATGGATTTGCAAACAGGTGTATGATAGGATAACTAGGGAAGCTCTATGGCAGGTTTTATTGATATATGGTGTTGGTGGTAACAGGCTTCTGAATGGAATCAAAAGTATGTATGACGATAGTGGAGTTGAAAGTGATTGTTTTAATATTAATAGCGGAGTAAGGCAGGGATGTGACATGTCTTTTTGGTTATTCAATTTATATGGATGGGGTATAGAAATGTTAGGAGGGCTCATGGTAGGGGGGAGTGGTGGAGGTAATAGAGGAATGGAAGAGAGTGTATTCCCTTATTATCGCGGATAATTTGGTTTTGTGTTTGGCGAATCTGAGAGGGTTTGAGAGGATTGGTAGAGAGATTTGGCAGGGTGTGTAAAAGGAGATGTTTGAAAGTAAACGTAGATAGATAAGAGTAAGGTTATTATTGTGAGCGAGGAACAGTTGTCGGTGTTGAATTATGTGATGGTTAGCAGCACTGAAACATGTATCGTGTTTAATCACTGCATTAGTATAATGTTGCATGAAATGGTATTCAAAGATTGTTTGATGAAAGGTAAGATGTCCTGTGTGACGAAATAGGAATTTTGTCAGGCTTTTAAATCAACTGGCTGAGAAGTTAAAGGGACTAAATCTTGAGTGGCCTAGGGTCTTACATTTATTTACATTGTTTAAATGATAATGTTGGAAAACATATAAATGACTCCTCCAAAAATTACCTAAAATAACAATAAATAAGTTGTCGTAGTCAAAAGCTAAAAAGGTAACGGAGTAAAGGAGTAACATTACTTTGTTACTTTTCCTTTCTAAGAAACGGAATAGCGAAAGCGGAACTACTTTTCCCGAGTAACGATGCCCACCTATATATATATTAATATATATATATATATATATATATATATAATATATATAATATTTATTATACATACTATACTATATTATATATAGTATATATATATTTATATAATATAGATATATACAATATAATATAATATATTTTCTATAATAATTATATATAATAATAACTTATATATATATTAATATATATATATTATATATATATATATATATATCTATATATTATATAATATAATATATTATAGTTATATATATATATATATATATATTACTACATAATATTATAATCATTAATCAGCACACAAGACAGCGCGGGCGTATATATATATATATAAATTATATATATATAATAATTATAATATATATCAGTCTTTGGTTCAAGTAACATTTTTCTTCAGACAAGTACAAGGATCAAGTACTCTAGAATTGTTTCAACGAGTAACAAGTACAAGTAACAAGGTACTCTAGATTGTTCAAGTACAATACAAGTACAAAAAAGGTGACAAGTACATGGTAACAAGTACAAGTACTTTATGAAAACTGCATAAATATATATATATATTATATCTATATATTATATATCATATATATATTATATTAATAATATAACACTAATATATAAATACTGATATATAATATATATTATAATATTATAATATCATGATCGATCATCAATCATTTCGATCATCATATCACCACCCTTCTCTATCTCCCCAAGGACTGGCAGGCAACAGTGCGTAACAATACCGGAAACAATAAAAATAAGTAAGAAGAATTAAAAGCAAGTAGAAAAAGAAAGCCCAGCCTTCGCCTTGTATACCAATTAGTGAGAACTCGTCGCAGTCAGAAAAATCCACCCTAGGCTTCACGGAAGAGCGACGAACCCTCACTATGAACCTCTCTCAATTGTTGGGTTCATTCCTTCGCCCAGGTGGGCTACCAACCATTCTCCTCACAAAACCCACCATTCACTACTGTTATGAACTTCTTCTCTCGCCTCTGCCCAACTCACATCATTTCTCTCTTCCAGGCATTTCCTTTCTGTCTGACTCATTCACTTTTTCTTCTGTCCTCCCATCCGTCGATTCCCAACACACTTACACTATACATCCGTTTAACGAACCGTCTTGCATCCATCTTTTCCACATGAAAACCATCCCAAATTCATAATTCTCGCTTTACCCCAATTCTCCACAACCAACAACTTCTCTATACGTTCATTCCCATTTTATCATCTTTCCACCCTAAACATGCCACTAAGATTTTGTCCATCTGAACACATTGTAATTTAGATCTTAATACCTCTTATTCCAGACCATAGGTCCATTACTATACATTAACACGGTAAAAACATACCCTCTCATGTAGGACCCTAGCGCACTCAACACTTAGTCCACTTTTACATCCACCAACGATTTAACTCACCAGCCACCTAGTGCCATTCACAATTTCCTAACTACCTCTGCATCATCCGCTCCCTGTTCATTCAACATATATCCTAAAATTATTTAAATCAGACACTTTTTCACTGCTCAACCATCTAACATAACTTCACACTTGAGGACTGTCCTCACTCACAACCATTAACCTTACTCTTATCTACCGTGTCTACTTTCAAACCCTTTCTTTTACACACCCTACCCAAATCTCTCTACTAGTCTCTCTTCAAACTCTCTTCGATCCACTCAAAACCAATCCTCTCATATAATAGTAGGGAATCCTCCATTAACTCCATTCTCCATCATTCTAACTAACACCCCCTGTACCCCTACCTCTAATTCTTTCATAACCTCATCCAATACAGATTGGATGCCAAGGAGACATTACCACATCCCTGTCTCACTCCGCTCTTAATATGTAAAAATAATCACTTTCGACTCTTTATTCTTACAACACGCCTTTCACATCGTCATTACATACTTTATGATTACTATTCAGAAGGCTTACCCACCCAACACATATCACTACACCTGCCAGAGATTCCTAAATCCTATTATTACGCCTGTTGGCAAATCCATAAAATCTAAATACATAATTTATTCTTCTCCTCCCTCATTATCCCAATTATTTTTTTTCAATTACATTTGTTACCACCACATCCTCTACCACTTCTAACGCACCTTATTCCCCAAATTAGTTCTTCACTCATTCGACCCACTCTTTTCGACCAAAATATCAACATATATCTCCCTACAACAACTCAATAAACTAATAACCCTATAATACTTACAGTTACATTTTCTCCCTTACCCCTTATATAAAGGTACTAATATTACCATCCGCCACTCCTCGCGAACATTACCCCCCCATAAACGTTTGTCATATACCTACTTCCAAAATCCAATGATGAAATTCCACCAGTCTGTCTATATAATAATATATATAAATATATATATAATAATATATAATACATTATAAATATATATATAAAAATATATTATAATATATACTTATATATACTATATATATATAAGCTAAAAATAGCTAATCTATACATCGAACAATAATAGAAATTATGCTTATAAAATGTGAATCATATATCCAAAATATATTAGATAAACTATACATATATAATATATTAATATATAACTATCTATAGTATATCATACTAAAAATAATGTATGTAGGTATATACTATACATATATATACACTCATTCTACATATATATAATATATTATTTATACTATATATATATATAATATACATATATACTAATAGATAATACGATATTTTTTACTAACTTTTCGATTGGTTCGTTCATAATACTAATATATATTACTGCAATTTAACCTACAATTGCCTTTGAGAATATATATACCTATATAATATATATATAGTAGAACTATAATAATTTATATATATTCTACATATAATATAAATACAATGGCCTATATAATAAACCACATTTGCAGAATGAAAGAGGATTTGAGAGATTAGGTAGAAAGATTTGGAGGGTATAAAAAAGGATGTTTTTGAAAGTGACGTAGTAAGAGTAAGTTATGGTACCCCGAGTGAGGGACCAGTCCTCGGCTGTGAGTTATGCTAGATGTGAGCCAGCTCTGAGAAGGGTTGACTGTTTAATATTTAAGATAATAGTAGGCGATGTGTATATATATTATAATATATATATATTATAATAATACTATAGTATATATATATATTTATTATTATATATATATATATAATATATATTATATATATATATTTTTATATTACATATAATTGTCATATATTTATATTATACTATATATACTATATACTATATACTATATATA
>JABUQX010034619.1:40000-50207 GCA_015478945.1 Trachelipus rathkii | reverse complement strand
AATATTAGCAAAAGATATCACTAATAAATATTACAACACTTTAAAATAATAGTGTATTAAGTGTTTATTATTAATAATTTAATTAGTTGCTATATCTACTATAAATATTAGTGTTATTACTAAAGTAATATTAATAGGCTATCGACTATAAAAATATTTTAGTGCTATATCAAAATCAAAAAAAATACTTAGTTGATTATTAACTTAAAAGGTTATATAGTGTTATAATTAACTATAAAAAAGATAAGTGAATCACTAAATAAGCACTAAAATGTTATGTGTTTTAGATTTATGTTAAGTATTAGTCACTATATTCACTACTACAATATAATAGTGTTAGAGATATTAGTAACAAATATACAGAAGTTAGGATATTAAAATATCATATTTCCTTCATAGAAAATGGATACTATTGTTGATTATTATTTTCTTTCTACAAAAACGATACTTTATCGTTATCCAAATGGTTAGGTTATTACAAAAAGGGCAAATAAAAATATCTTGGCTCCCCCTTGGATGATTAGGTGTTACCTGGCCGGGCTGGATAAACGTAATGAAAATATAAAATACAAAGTAGTGAAAAAAATTTTTTTTTTCAGCGTTTTGGTATCTCGGACCAAATTATCATAGACAGAGTCTATATGAAATTGATAATATCTTCTTAAAAGTAAGAATATTTTCGGTAATTAAATCGTTATAATAAATACTATATGTATTTCATTTTAAGACTATTCATCTATGTTTAAATTCATACAAAAAAAAAACGGTCTAAGTGTGATATTTGCATCTCAGAGTTCTCTCATTTTTTAACCCCCTCAAGAGCATTTGGAAAGGCCAGAGGCGAGCGAGGATCTTCGCTGTTAGTTGCTTTATGTCTCTCTGCTCTCTACGGGCTTATTCACCTGTGAGGCTATTTATATGCTTCTCTCCATTATATATATCGGTGTCAAATAAAGAACACAGGATCCCCCTTCACTTGAGTATTTCTTTGATAGAGGATAGTGTTTACAGAGCTATATGTCAATTACATAGACATCAAGGTTTTCAGAAGAACGTTGTGATGTCTTACAACACCATTATATAGATAATATTTTTATTTTATTTAGGTAACAAGATTGTCCTAGAACTAAAGTGTATCCACTTAAAATTAAAGTTATCTCTAACTTTGAAATTCTAATCCAAGCTATTGTACTTAACCTATTTCCGATCTTTTTACATATGCGAAGCTATTGTATTTATCAAAAGAAATCTATGAAGACAACTAGAATACCTAAACTTATAGAATAAACAAACTGTAAAGCAATTTTTAGACTAAAACTACTGAAATCTGTCATAAAATCTATGTTATGAGGATGTATTTTTCATGTGTCGGTGGCAATTTTTGGTTTCTTACATCATTTTTCCGGAGCTTCCCTACGAAAATGCTCACTACGTCAGCCAAACAGGTTTTTAAATAGAACCCCCCCGCTCTATATATTTTCCTCTTAGCCAACTGGCAAGAACTCTTGGTTTGCCTAAACACAACTTGAAATAGCTTCGCCAGCGGCGGTAGCTAAACTGAAGTACATCTTTAAAATTGTACTTAAAACAAATAAGTAAGCAATGTACAATATAAAACAAACTATATACTAAACAAATAGATACTCAAACAATAGACATATTTCTATATCCCTTATACTGCATCCACATAAGGATTTATCGAATGAGTTCTCTATATTTCCATGGCTAAAGGTAGCCTCTGCCACTTCGAACCAACATCATAACATGATTTTAGTGAGCGCTGTGCTGTAACGATTGATTTGAAAGAGAATCAACGAGACGGTGCTGTTCCACAATGTGGATCATTGTTCAAAAAGGTTCTTAGAAACGTGTGGTCAAAGCTTTTGATGTGTTGCTAATGACTAGAGAAAACTCTAAATTAAGAAATGGAGTATCGGTCAAAACTACTATATATAGTAAACAGAAATAAAAACAAAGCGAAAATACAGCAGTGTTCTTTCTTAAATTGATGAGAAAGTCGGGTATCTTATCCTCATTTTACTCTGACTCTTACCAAAGGAGCACCCTGTCAGTGGCTTCGTTCCCGGCAAAAAGAGTGTTTTAGAAAAAAAAAGATAGCGGACAATTTCTCAGCTTCCAAGATCAAACATCTTAGAACTTAAAACAACGTTACCATCTCTCCTTTCCTTTCTCTATAACTAAGGGTACTTTGCCGTATCTTAATCCTCAGCGAATAGGGTTATTTAGGGAGAAGTGTGGCAGATGTTTCGTTTAAAATCAGTCAATTTATAGAACATATTTGTAAAAAGAAAACTTAATCCAATCTAATAGGAGGTATGCAGAAATAGAAACGTATATCTACAATATGCAAAAAATGTTTTCTTAATCCACTAAGATTACTAGCCTAAATGGGATACTGTTACCTACTTCCTCTCATTATACAGTGTCTTATTTGGCATGTTGCTATAAAAGTGCTCCCACTGTTTCGTCAATTCCAACTTCCAGGGATCTGGAGTCACAGTGTATTCTATGTACTAGAGCAAAGATTTAACAAAAAAAAACCAATAAAGTGTATACTTTTAAAGGAAAACATTCACAGAAAATCCCTAAAAAAAAATCAATCAATTATTTGCTATATGTGCATACGATTGTTAATCCAGGCTAATGTAAATTTAAATGAAACAAAACTACAATCAAACTATCTACCGACCAACAAATTCATCCTGACCTGACTACCTTTGTGCTTGACCTTGTTCATACGTTTGTCTGGCTATCACCTTCTGATCAACTGAGCTTCACCGTCCTTGCCAAAGCCTTTTTATTTGAGCTTACCTGCGCTCTTGTAAGTGCTCGAAGGGGTGTGTCAGGATGATTCAGGTGTGAATTTGGATGTCTTTTACAGCTGTCGGTGCTTACCTCATCAGTCACCAGCATTATAACTGTCTCTGGCATCTCTAACAGACTATCTAAACCTTGGTCGAAACCTCTTGTAATCGTAGACTAGGAAGAACCTTTGGTGAGGTAAACATCGTGTAAGTAATTTGTTTCTACAGCATAATAAACAGCAAAAAATTAGATTAAAGCAAACCTAATGTTAATCAATCTTAATCCAATCTAACATCAATTACTTATTACCTATACTCGTCCGAGTTGGGTATTAAAAGTATGAAATAAAAATGCTGTACAAAATAGTGCTTTAGCACAGAAGAATAAAAGATTCTTAGAAAGAGATTGTAAAACATCAAAAGAATGATTAGGCAATCTAATGTGCCTAGTCATTAGTACATCTCAAGGTAAGTGGTGTTGTTCACTTACCTATAATATATATATATATATATATATATATATATATATATATATATATATATTTTTTATATAATTTATATATATATATATATATATATATATATATATATATATATATATATATATATATATATATATATATATATACTTTGTTTGGAGTATCTCCCCCCTACTTCCTTGGCTACGCTCTAAACGGGATATGGATAAATAGCGGATAGTAAAATAGTAAGATATACTTTCAAACGCATACATATAGTGAATGTATGGGGAAATGGCATTAAGTCTGGCATCGGCACTTACGTCTAAAAGATCAGGCGGGAGAATCCGCGGCCTGTACTACATGCTTCTTAAGACTTACAGTTTTTTGGTCGGACTGGCGGGATGGGACTTATATAAATACTTCTACGCCCTTCTGAAGGGTTTTTTATGAAAAACCTTTGTCAAAACTAGGACTATTTATGCTATTATCCAAATTTCTTTCTTGTTTAGGGGAAGTACTTCATCAATTTTTACTCCTTTTCTTACCTCTAAAAGCTGTTTCTTATCAACGAGGTATTCGAATAGTTAAAACTAGCATGCAACCTACATTCAAAAATTTGTCTTTGTTTAATTTTTACAATACTCAAAATTGAAGTAAATTCTCTATATTTACGGTCTTAATTTGAAAAGAAAATGAGTGCTTTATCTATCTTTTCTAAACCTAAAATTGAGAAGCAAAATTAGGGCTACTTCATTAAACATGGGGTTTACGCATCCTGAACATCCAGAGACCTGCTTGATTGAAGGTCTTTTAAAGGAGACTCTGGGAAACTTTCGGCCCATAAGTAACTTCCTCAAAAAGGACCTGGTCATCAGAGCGTTGTTAGGTAACACCTGTCTATGGATGAACTAACATAAGTCTCTTTTACGGAGGACTACGCTTACCGTCCTGTGATCTTTCTCTCACCACATTATATAATCTTTTGGTCTTAACTTACGAAAAAAGATAGTGTTTCAATTCAGACAAAACAAAAATGCGATTTGGTTAATGCTAGGATCATTTTATCCACTAAAAAACCTATCATGAATTAAAAAGATATTAAACTGACTGTTCTTGAACGTGCATAATGACAAAATAAAAGATCGTACGCAAAATGGTAAAAATTTCAAGAGATAAAAAATGTTACATTATCTATGAAAAATAGGATCAAATCTTTACTTAAAACTCATAGGACAACTTAGCTTTCCTTGGCTTTCCTTACTCTCTCCAATCTCTCCACCAACTCAACTGATTTGTCTCGTTTCAAGCCTCGTAGGTGGTGTCCAGTCACCGTTGGAAACTGTTTTGCGCTTCAAATCAGAAACTTTGGGGTCTTGAAGATATTTGGCTACGGTCTATTCTCTCTTAAACAAAAAGATAAGGCTTAGGCATATATTATACACTTTATTATATCTATTTTAGATACCTCTCTACATAGAAATATCAGAAAAAGGAGTTATAGGGCATACGGCTCTTATGTTGCTTTGCTAGGCACTTAGGCTACACTGTCCCCCCTTCCCTTGGGTTCGTTGCCAGCCAGGCTTGTAACAACTTGAGATCAGCTTCCTGCTACCTACCAGCATGCATCTAGGGATTTATTATTGCCATGGGCGCTGGTTTACTCTGTCCCTATCCTATCTCTTGGGTTCGTTGCCAGCTAGGCTCGTAACAACTTTGAGATCAGTTCTCCAACTACCCACCAACGTGATTACCCGTAGATTGAATGCCTCTCGCAACTGGCGGAGATGCTTGCTATAAATGCTTTGATGGTTTCCGGGTGAATTGCCAGGAGACGTCCTGTCTTTTCGACCCTAACCTTAGAGTATTTTAAGTGTTAAAATGTTACCCAGCCCTTTCTCATTTAAAAGATATTCCAGCAACCGATTTTATAAATCGTAATCTCTCTATACTGCTTCTAACAGGGTAGAAAAAACTTTACACACAAAATGAAAAAACAAACCAATTTCAGTCCTATCTAAATAGCTTAAAAAATAGATCCATCTCTGTTCTGCGTGTATAGGTATATCGTATACAGACAGATATTCGTATGCATTTACACACACATGCATACACATGTATATATATAATATATATATATTATATATATTATATATATAATATATATATATATATATATATATTTATATATATAATATATATATATATATATAATATATATATATAATAATATATATATATATATTATATTATATATATATATATAATATAATATTTTTGTTCAAAATTTGATAAAAATGACAGTCATTTCTGTTCTTTTTTAATTCACTAAGTGGTTTGGGATGATCGAGAAATGATTTTTTAAACAAAATTACACATCTGTGCTATAGAGGCGGAGTACACCTCTTTCTTCGGAATTCTATCTAGAATATGCATAAAAGAAAAATTGATTGATGAAACATGCTATTCGATCAATTTAGATATCTTTTTTAAGGGGACAGACTCTGTGCCCTTTCCGATCTTGAATTCCATCTATAAATGTACATAAAAAGTAATGAAACTTGGTCAGTCGCACAGATTTAAAAGCTAAAACTTGCCTCTTTTTATGACAAACAAGAAATATTTACTAAAGGAATAGAACTGAGTTTTTGTTTTTCAAATGAAACAGAAATTTATTCAAAATTATTACTTAATATGTCTCATGTTTGAGACTGGGACATTTTTTAATGGGTATGGCACACTCATTCAATGGGGAAGGAAGCAGACTATCCATACTGTTTGTAAATACCAGTTTTATTGTATGTGTCCCTGTACATGCACATATTATGGGCACCCACACACATACATACACACATAAACACATATGTATATATAATATATTATAATATATATTATAAATATATATTATATATAATATATATTATATATATATATATATATATATATATATTATACATATTATATATTATATATTTATAGTATATATATATATATATATATATATATATTATATATATTATATATATATATATTATAATATTATTATATTATATATATATATATATATATAGTATATTAATATATTATATATAGATCATTTATAACTATTCCCTTTCTCTAAATATCTATCGAAATTAAATTTTATTCCTCTTTTAATCATATTTCCCTGCCTCGATTTCTCCTCGTTTGAATTATCAATTTCCGCGTGCAAGGTATAAGGTAATTGAATAGGGTGCCATACTCCTCCTTTGAGGATGGGGTCCTCTCCTTGTGTCCCTGCTCTGTTCATTTCTTTAATAAAATAAGGAGATAAAGGAATTTTGTGTGCATCTTATGATCTTGCCCTTTTTTTGTTGGTGCTGCGCCACCGTTTTTACAATTATTCGGAATCTTTTGGCAGTATTGATTGGTGTTCGATGAGGATACTAACTTTTGATTTTTCCATGTGTTCTCTTATAAAAGGGAAATACGGGGTTATGGTGTTGAAGTTGAGTGAGAAGAATCAATAGAAAAGTTAGGTCCATGATTCCAGTTATGTGGCAATCATTATTGTTCCGGATGAAAAAAGAAGTGAGACTCAAGATTCGCCCATTTTGCGCTTTCGATACTAGCAAGAAACCGGTGTCCTTAGTTTTAATATTGGTCCTAGGTTAGGTTGGGTGGACTGCTTGTAATTCTGAAGGATCACAGTTTCTAGGGTATGACCGACAGTCTCGGTAGGAGGGATTTGTGAGCTCCAGTGTAAGGGAAGGGAATTCTTGTCATTGGAAGACAGTAGAGGAAAAGTGAGTTTTGCAGATGCAGGAAGAGGGGTGCCATAAACCATAAATGCAAGTTGTATTATATTGGTCTTATTGGTTGTGTTAAGTTTGTTATGTGTTGTTCACAACGCTATGGTCTTCTCTTTCCTTCCGAGTTCATTTAACGTATGGCGTGTAATAAAACTGAATGTAGAAGAGGTGTTTAAAACTGTAATGGAGTTTAATCCCTCTTGTTCTTTCTTGAAAGCTAAAATAGCATTGAAAAAATATTGTTTCCCTTTCTGATTGATTTTCTCTTCTTCTTCAAGGTGATCCTTGGCTGCCTGCAAATTCTCTGCTTGACTCGAATTGTCTTTTATAGTGGAAGGGTGTCTCTGTTTTGGCTTGGCTCCCGATGACTCAGAATTGTGAAGAGGGGGGGAGAGAGGTACTTCCTCTTCTTTCTCCAGTCCCCTTAACAGTTGGTTCATCAATTCTTTGGATTCAAAATTGTGAAGAGCGGAGGAGAGAGGTACTTCCTCTTTTTGCTCCGGTCTCCCTGACTGTTGATTCATCAGCTCTTCGGCTCCAGCATTGTGAAGGGCGGAGGAGAGAGGTACTTCCTCTGCTTGCTCCTGTCTCCTTGACAGTGGTCTCGCTTGAGCGGCATCGTACAAAGCAAAACTTCCCTTACTTCCCTTAAGCGCAAGTGGCTTGTCGGGATTGTTTCTTCCTCCTTCGGGCGCGGCTGGCCGGACAGGATCTTCGTTTATCTCTCTATTGGTGCGGACGACCGTTCGGGATCTTCCTCTACCTTTTTAGGCACGGATGGCCTGTGTAGATTAGGTTCCTCTAGAATCGCAGTGGCTACTTTTGATACCTTTTCTAACAGAGATTTTATATCCATCGCTGGGTCAAACATCTTAATGATTTCATTTTTCAAACATTTACCATTTTTCATGGGAGAGACATGATTGACTATCTTCGCTACTATCATATAGTTTATTTTGTCCTTTTCGAAAGGATAGATAGGGGTTTTATCTTTTGCTTTCTCTAAGTATATTTTCATCAATTTTTCTAGTTCTCCCAAAAATGTGAAAAAAGGTGTTTGTTCTGAGCATTCAAAGGCTATGAATGCCATCAATTCTTCCTTGTAGGAATCGTTATTACCTTGGGTTGCATCTGTAGATAACAGAATTCTGGCTTTATCTGCTTGGTTACTTTCTGCTTTTGAACTTGCCATTTCGTTCTCTTTTCTTGGATGCAGAGGAAAAGGTGGAACGTTTTCTTCTTTCATTTTCTTTCTCTCTTCTATTTTCTTTCGCTATATTTTATTTTCTTCCTCTACCTCACTCTCTTTTTTTATCTCATTTTCTTTCTTTATTTTATTCATCTTCTCTCCCTCTCCCAACTCGCACTCTCCTCCTCTTTTCTCTCTCTCTTCTTCTCCAACTCCGTTTTTCCCGGCCATTTTACCTCGCTTAAAGCTATATATATGATAATATATATTTATTGGTGTTTATGGGGCTTAAAAACTAAGAGAATGAAAGAAAGATTGTGATCTCTGGAGAAAGAAAGGTAAAATGAGTTTGATGGAAGATTTAATAATAAAGGTTTTGATGAGAAAAATTTGTGAGGAATTTTTAATGCAATCAGTGGACAGTGTGGTCTAATGACTTTGTCTTCTAATTTAAAGAAAATAATAAGATGAATCACTTCCACGTTTTAATATTTTTAAATTAACCAAGAACCACAAAAGCTACTAAGACAAATAAAAATTAACTGTGGCAATAGTTATATTTTGATTAGCTTATATTGAAGGGTTCCTTGACAATGTTAAAAAAAAAGTAATTTAAAAAGATTTTAAACTGATTGGAGCTGCTCTTAATCAAAGTCTAAATTACGTTAAAGCAATATATGTAATATATACCCATATATATATTATATATATATATATATATATATATTATATATATATATATAATATCGAAATATAAAAAAAAAATATATATATATATTATACATATATATAATATATTATCTCTCACTATTAATTTATTTAAAGCAAAATCGCAAGTTAAAGAAAAAAAAAATCTTTATAAAATTATATTGACGGGTATATAGTATTCTCTTAAACTGATAGATCCTATCAAAAGATATAGTAATATATGCAAAGTTGAAAATCAAAAATAGCAAGAATAGAGAAATGAAAAGAAAACAATTGCTTATTACAATTGCTTTCGCTCTCAAGGGCATTCGTTCGATTCTTACGCCCGCGCGTATCATGCATCTGTAACCGTTTGGTTCAAGCAGGTGTGAAAGGTCACGTGCCAATATGAGTCAACCCAACTCTGTGTGCATGCGGCACACCCTCACTGTACGTGTCTATATTCGTATACACGTATGGTTGGTATATTAGTATATATATATATATATAACCTTAATTATATATATATATATATATATAGATATATATAATATATATAATATATATATATTATATATATATATATATATATAATATATATATATAGATATATTATATATATATATATATATATATATATATATAATATATATATATATATATATAGTAAGTTCATAGAAATAATAGAGAATCAAAAAGAAAATTGTACTCTATCAACGAAATGCTAATGTATTTATGTCTTATTTTTATCTTAATTATTATTTTTTTGGATTTAAACATAATCAAAAATAAAAATATATATGATATATATTTATATCTATATGTATATATATATATATATATATATATATATACTATATATATATTATAGTTATATACTATATATATAGTATATATGATATATATATATATATATATATAATATATTTGTATATTATATATATATATATATATATATATATAATTTATATATATATATATATATAATTATATATATATCAATATATAATATATATATATATATATATATATATATATATATATATATATATATATATATATATATAATATTATAAGCGTGTATATATATATATATGTATATCAACTTTGTTACCGTATGAGGACTGCTATCGAGAATGGGGTTTCTTCCCTCCAAATCTCCGTGCAATTTTTCTCCCCCGTTTTCTCGCTTGGAGAACAGCAACTGCAGCTTGGTGATTGTTCTTTGTGGATGCAGTTTGTTGTCGTTTTGTATGT
>JABUQX010034619.1:30000-35000 GCA_015478945.1 Trachelipus rathkii | reverse complement strand
ATATATAGATTTAAATATATATAATATATATATATATATTATATATTCCGGGATAGGGAAATAGAGAGAATTGACAAGTCAAAAAGTCATTAATCATTCTATTAAACCCTAAAGGTTGAATAGATGGATTAATACCTTTTGAATGAATGGAAAAAATAAATAAATAAATAAATAAATAAACAAATAAATAAATAAATAATTTAAAAAGGAGTTTAAATAAGGGGGGGTGCGGCATGGTATTTCCCTCCAAATTTGACCTCCCACCGTCTGTTAGAGTCGCCTTCACGGAATCGAGTCCCTGCAAGGATGAGACTGAGCCCCAAAAATTGGAAATGGTCGGAGATGGATGAAATCTGGAGAGTACATAAGAGAAGATAGATGAATTAGGGTACAGAGCTTGAGTTATGTGCCTGAGCAAATGAGCCGGTGCCAGAGCCAGTTCCGAATTCGCAGTTGAAATCAGGCTACAAACACTTAATGGGGTCAAAATATATCAATGGATATGTTATCGAACCAGTAGATCTCGAAGATGAGGGTTTCAGGAACCTCAATGGTGTTTCGGGACCCCCAGAAGGAGGATTCCCACCCGAAAAGCACAGAGTGTATGGTTGAGGAGAAATGCAGGGAGTGTAAATGAGAAGATGGAGGAAAGATGAAGAAGAGGGAATAAGAAAAAGTCTTATTTGTCGGAGCAAATAAGCCATTTCAGGAGCATTGAGCTGGAGCCAGAGCCGGAGCCGTGGTCGGAGCCAGATTTATAATCTGGGTACAAACACATAATGGGATCAAGTACGGTATCTTTATATATGTTTAAAATGCCGCATATCTCGAAAAAGATAGTTTTAAGTTCCGAATAGGTGTCTGGAGATTTGCAGGAAGGGGTCCAACCTGAAAAGGGAAGAAAAACACCGTGTTTAGCAGAAGAAGAAATGCACAGAGTGCATAAGAGAGGAAGAAGATGGAGGAAGGAGTAAGTATGAAGACTGAATAAGAAGGAGACGGATCCGGTGTCGTCACCGGTGCTGGAGCCTGTGCGGTATCCAGTTAGTAAAAATAGGCTTGATAATACAATATTGGCATCAATTTATACGTTTATAAGACCCTAGAACTTAATTATGAGGGTTTCAGAACCCTAAATGGTGTGCGTAGCATAGAGTACCTGACAGAAAAAGAAATCCACATATTGCATAAGAGGAGAAGAAGAGGAAAGATGAAAGGCAATAGATGATTCCAGAGGAAATAGAAATAGTAAGGTTATCATGGGGACCGAATCACATGGGGACCGAATCACAAAGCGTGGTTTTACCCGTAAACTGGGTTTTACCCATAAAAATGGAATTAATTCAGCTTTTAAAAACAAAATCAGCTACTAATTGATAATTACTTAAATGAATCACTATAGCGACCATATATTGTATAAAATATGGATCTTAACAATATATATATACTATTATATATTATATATATATATATATATATAAGTTATATATATAAGTATTATATATATATATATATATATTATATATATAAATATATATATTTATATTATATATATATATATTTATATATATATATGTATAATATATATATATATATATATATATATATATATATATATATATATATTATTATATATATACTATATAATATATATATAATATATATATATATATATATATATATAATAGTTTATAAACCTTGGCCGTAATATTTTTCAACATAGTTGAAAATATACGCCAAGGTTTATAAAACCTATTATATTATTCGCTACAAGTAAGTAGTAACTGAATTATATAATATATATATATATATATATATATATATATATATATATATATATTATATATATATATATATATAATATATATAATATTATATATATATATATATATATATATATATATATATATATTATATTATATATATATATATATATATCTTAGCACAAAGTGTTTATTAATTATTACGTCTCTCTTCCTCTCTTTACCTATCTTTCTTAATGCATTGTCTATCTTAACCTAGAAACAGCCTTACTGTTCACATGACTGATTTTGCTCAATCATGTACAGCTCGTCATTTCTATGGCTTCGCACATAGGCAAACCATTTTCTAAAGGTCGAAGGCTGAAATTTATATTTTTAAATCTCATTTTAATTTTATAAATGTCAAATAAAATATTTCTTTTCTAATCTGAAACATGTTTATTTTGTTTGCATATTTTTATTATTATTTTATACTATTCTTTTTACGTTTATACATTGTGTTTAATTTTTTTATAATTTAAAAAAATTATTTATTTATTTTTAAAATTATTATTTTATATCTTTATTTTGTTTTATTTTTATTTATTTTTTATTTCATTTGTTTTAACATGTTTTTGAAAAAAAAGAAAAAAGGGAATTTTTTTTTATGTTTAGAACGTATTTATTGAGCTAAAGCAGTAAAGCAGTAAGGCAGCAAAGCAGTAAAGCAAACCTTCCACCCACCCTTCTCATCAAACCATGATCTATTGCTTTAATCATATTTTTTTTTTTTTGTATTACATAAAATAAAAATAAGTTCTTTGAATAAAATATCATAGTAAAGTGTATTAGTTTTTTGACCCTAAAGCGGCAAAGCTGTAAAGCCGTAAAGCAAACCTCTCACCACCCCTACCACCATCCATGATCTATTGATCTATTTCTTCAAGTCATATTTGGAGCTTTATTATTGACCTTAAAGCATATATCATCAATGTTAATTTTACATTAACATATTAATATTTAACAAACTTAACCAAAATTTATCATAACCTAACATAGCTATCATACTGACCAACAAATAATTGCAAACATAACAAAGTTTTATCCTCAATAAAGCTAACATAACCTAACCTGAACTAAGAACATACTGTAATTTACACAACAACAAACCTAACATACTTTACGCATGAATAAACTGCTAACATGAACAAAGTTTTAACTTGTCAACAAAGCCAACATAACATTACCTGAACTAAGAACATAATGTATCACACCAAACGTTACGCATGAGTAAACTACTATCAATGAAAAAGGTCAGAGTGTAATATCGATAAAGTACCTAACATTCGTTGGTTAACATGACAGTTAGGTAAGGTTAAAATAAATTTTTGTTAAATTTGTTAAATATTACTCTGTTAATGTAAAATAAAAATTGATATGTTAGAGTTATGCAGAAAAAGTGTGAATAGGTCACCTTTTGAAGGTAATATTAACTATTTTACTGTTGTTAATTGGAAACTTTTTTTATGTTAGCAGTTTATTCGTGAGTAAGGTATGCTAGGTCTGTTGTTGTGCATTATATTCTTAGTTCAGGGTATATGTTAGCTTTATTGATGTGAAAACTTTGTCAGTTAGCATTTACTTGTTGGTCGGTATGAAATATAGGCTAGGTTATAATAAAATATTTTGTTAAACTTTGTTAAAAATTAATATGTCAATGTAAAATTAACAATGATATGTTGGAAATATGGGGTATGCTAAGTTTGGCTTTGCAATCGATAATAAGCACTGAATTTTGTCGGTGTTAGCAATTTATTCATACGTAAGGTATGCTAGGTAAGTTATGATACGTTTTATTCTTAGTTCGGGTAATGTTATGAAAGCTTTAATGATTTGAAAACTTTGTTATACTAGCATTTATTCGGCGAATAGAGTGATATATAGTTAGGTTATGATAATTTTTTTTTAGGTTTTGCTAAATATTACTATGATAGTCTGCAATTAACACTGATAAGTTAGAGATATGTTGAAAAAGTAGGATTATGTTTAGTTTTGTACGGTAATGTTAGCTATTTTACAGATATTATTCAGTAAACTTTGTCGCTCTTAGCAGTTAATTCAAATGTAAGGTATGATATTATACGTTATGTTCTTAGTTCAGCATGTGGTTGATCAGAGTTTGGTCTATTGATCAATTGATCAACTGATATACTTTATTAAAAAGGAATAAAAATTTAGTAAAAAACATAAAATGTTTTAATAAATTATATGTTATGTTCATACAAAGAACTTATTTTAAGTTATTAGAAAAACTTAGTAAAAACGTAATGCTTTGGAAACTTCTTTAATAAAATGTATATTTTATAAATAAAAAAGTTTTGAAATAAAAATTTAAAATAAGTAAGCAAAATTATAAAATAAAACTTATAAATTAAAAAAACCTAACAAACAAAAAAAAAATACAAAATAAATAAATAAAATTTTTAACAAAATATAAATATAAAGAAAAATAATAAAAACTTAAATGAAGATATAAAAGAAAACGAAATGTTTAAATAAAATATGTGAAAAATTTAAATGTTTCCCAACAACGTTTAGAAAACGATAACGCAGATGCATGATGTTATCGAAAAAACAGTCATGTGATCTTTAAGTTAGAGTGAGGATTGGCTATATAATGTACTAAGTGTATCTATAATTAATGTGCATCTATATGTGTGGAGCATTTATTCTTAGCTCAAAATGTTAGGTAGGTTAGGTAATGATAATTTTTTTTTTTATGTTTTGTTAGATCTTACTATGTTAATGTAAAAATTAACTTTGATATATTATAGATATGAAGGAAAAGTAAGGGGAAGGCTAAGTTTTGCTATGTAATGTTAGGTACTTTATTGATATTACACTCTGAACATTTTCATTGAAAGTAGTTTACAGATGCGTAACGTTTGTTGTGATACATTATGTTCTTAGTTCAGGTAATGTTATGTTGGCTTTGTTGATAAGTAAAAAATTTGTTCATTTTAGCAATTTATTCGTGCGTAAAGTATGTTAGGTAAGTTGTTGTACATTATGTTTTTAGTTCAGGTTATGTTATGTTAGCTTTATTGAGGATAAAACTTTGTTATATTTGCAATTATTCGTTGGTCAGTATGATAGTTATGTTAGGTTATGATAAATTTTGGTTAAGTTTAATTAAATATTGCTATGTTAATGTAAAATTAGCATTGATGAGATATTAATATGATGGAAAAGTAGGGT
>JABUQX010034619.1:12500-22500 GCA_015478945.1 Trachelipus rathkii | reverse complement strand
CAATAAAGGTCAAATAAGAAATGCTTAAAAAATTGTCCGAATAATATGTCTTAACTTATATAATTAATGCATGCTTTACTATATTATCATTTATTATCATTAATATTTAATATCATTAAAACATAAAATAAAGCATTTTCGATTAAATCGATAGCTATAGTATCGATAAATATCTCTTAATGGAAAATCTTTTCCTATCTTTTTAAGGAATCTCACTATTCTCATTGAGGACGTTACACTTCTCATCAAATACTGAGAAATCCCTTATTTTAGTGGATTTCAATGTACACCACACTGAATGGTTGGAGTCCTCTCATACTAATACAGGAGGTTAGGAGGCAGAAACTTTCCAGCATTATCAACCATCTGGAGGAACTGATTAGGGAACTTACACACGTTCCGGTATTCCCAAACAATTCTTTGGTCTTTCTGTTTTCCTCTAATTTAACCTTGGGCGACCTGTATTCCCCATCTTCTCCCATACTATTAGGTACCCCATGCCTTTCTGTTATTACATTTGAATAGTATGCATGGAAAAACTTGAAATCTACCGAAACGTTAGGAAGGTAAGTGGCCCGGGTGGAATTTTTTCCCCGAGTTTTGAAAGGGTTTAGCTTCGATGTGAGCGCCATCTTCTTGCTTCAACTGTACTGCTCTTGTGCTTCAATACTAACCACTTTTTCATTCGATATTAAGAAAGCGCGCGTACGTCCAAACTATTCCCGAAAAGCGGTAGCAGCTCCGATTCTTCTAACTACCGCCATAGCTTCCACACTTATATTTTATCTGAGATCTTTGAAACCCTTCTCAACTCTCATTTCTTTAACCTTATGGAATCCCATTTCCTTCTTTCCGATCATAATAAGTATGGCTTTTGGCTGTTCAGGTCTACCTGTGATATACTTTCCCATGTCACAAATATATGATCTCGTGCCTTCAGGAACTTTGGGGGGTTTTGTTTGGTGGCGCTTGGCAAATCAAAAAGCATTGGCAGGTGATTATAAGACATGAGTCGCTGCTTTTACCAACCCCCCTTCCTTTGGGCGTTTTCCTCTTTCTCTTTGCTCACACACCTCTCAATTTTTTTAAATCTCTCAATATTGGTTGTTGTGGATAGAGCGACTTCTTCTTCCTTTCCCACCAATAGTGACGTTCCTCAAGGTTATGCTCTCTTTCCGACCCCTTTCCAAATTTTCATTAATGATCCTTTCAGCTGCTTATCAAACTCTTTCCATTTATATGACGATGGCTCGACCCCCATTCTGCTACTCAACATTTCTGCTCCCTCTTTCGCATCTAAAGTTGCCTTCCGTCTTAATCTTTCCGATTCTTTTCCTGCTGATCTGGATAGAATTTCTCAGTGGGATCGTCTCAACCTTGTAAAATTCAACTCTTTAAAAACTCAACTTCTAAAAATCTCGCTCTCAAAGATACCTCCTAGCTTCCTTGGCCTTAACATAAACAAAAAAAATTTTGGGAATCTCATATCACCAATTTTGCTAGTGCGGCCTAAAAAAATTAATTATTACATTTATAAAATGATTTTATTAACTCTTGTATGGAGTACTGCTCTCATATCTGGGGGTGGTTAGGTTTTAGCCGTCTTTTGGATAAGATCGACTCAAAAGCTAAAAGGTTTATATACTATTCTGTATTTTACATTTTAATCGACCCTTTATCTATATAACGTGACGTTGGTGATTTGTTTCTTTTCTATAGGTGCTTCTGTGACATGTGCTTAAGGGAACTGACCACTCTTATACCGCCCATCATTACGACTCCTCCGTTTGCAAAAGGGTGCAGTTTCTGCACCTAAATTTTGTTGGACATTAGAAATCCAAGGCGCTAGTTCGCTGTGGTTCTTCATTCCCTCCAGCTGGCACTTCCTGTTCTGTGGAATTCTCATCAATTTTCTGTGTTTTCTGCAGATATTAATCTACCTGTTTTTAAAGTCTGCGACTATGCTAATCTGAGAAATCAGCCTAAGGTGTCACTAAATACGTTTTAATTTTTATTTTATAATTTTTTGTTATTTTACACCTCCTTGAATTCGACTCTACCCGTGGTAGATGGTGTTGACTGTAAATATATATATATATATATATTATAAATATATATATATAATATTACTAAAAATAATAAATAATATATATATATTATATATATATATATAAATATATAGATATATATATATATATATATATATATATATATATCAATAGAAATGTTTATATAGCAGAATTTCATACTTAGATATATATATATATATAATATATATATATATATATATATATATATATTATATATATATGTATATAATATATATATATATATATATATATATATATATATGTTACTACTCGTCAAAAATAACGTACCACTAGGGTAAATATCACTCACAGGAACGGGAAGGCCCCTAACTCCATGAAACCCCACACCAACACAGACGACAGTATCGGTGTAACTATGTAACCACCCCGCAGAGAATTAGCTGCAGTATTGGGGCCATCACCGCGATAAATTTAGGAAAACATAATCCACGTAACTAGACCTAGGAGAGGTGGGGGTATAATCGAGCGAGGGATCATTCACGTACGAAGCGACTCAGATAAACAGGAGAGGATAGTGCGTCAACTGTCAAGAGATCAGTGCGTGGCAGATAACAACACTCCACGACCAAAGGACACGGTTACCGGGCACTTGGTCAACGGTTCGGTGTAGCGCATACAATGATTGCACGAGTTGTCCAGCGGTACCAGGAAACCCTGACACATGATCGCCGGCGAGGACAAGGTAGTCCTAGGGCCACGACACTCGTGGAAGACCAACATATATGTCTGCCGTGGCATTACGGCTGAGCGCCACAAAACGGCACGACATCTGCAGATACAGCTGGCGGAGGTACACGACACCAAGGGTGAGTGACAATACATGCGTCGACGCCTTGCGGAACATAATTACTGGCTCCGGAAGCCTGCCATAGCGTCCACCGTACACCACGGCAACATCGAAGGGCGAACTCTCATTTCCCCGGAGAACACATCCATGGGACGGTCGACGATTGGGCAAGGTTGTTCTTTAACAGACTTGTCAGAGTATCTCTGTACACCTCGGATAGGCGTGCTAGAGTATACCGACGACAGAAGGAAAGGTTCGCGCAATACAATGTGCTGCGGGTGCCGCCGTTTGGAGGTGGTTAGGTTATGGTCTAGGGAGGCATCTTTTATATCGGCCTCATGTGAGTTTGCGAACATACTTCATATGGAGCACTTTTGACAGCCGCTAAAGCGGATATCACGGACATCCTCGAATCATATGGTGCGTAGCCTTTTCACCCTACATCGGTGACTCTCTTCAATCCATAAAGCATGACAATGCAGGACCACACAAAAGGTTCCGAATGTTGTGAACGACTTTCTAGGACGTTCAAATATACGGCGTTGGAGAGACCCATCATATAGTCCGGACCTAAACCCAATCGAACATTTGTGGGATATCTTGAAACGTTGGATCCGACAGCTGCCACCCCCTCCAAGGACCCTCTCGGACCTGCGAAAGGCACTGCACGACGTATGGGATCAAATCACTGTGTAAGACATTCTCTTCACTCATCGAGAGCATGCCGAGGACGGGTGTCAGGCAGTTCATCCGTGCCAGAGCGGGTCAAAACACAGGTATTGAAGACAGACCCATAACCCCCTGCGGCACGTCGCCACATACGTACCAACATTGTATGTTTGCAGCGCCGAACCTCGGAACCTTACTGCGAGACCCTTGGCTGCACCTTGGACTGACAATCTATCAAAGCACTGTTCTGGGGAGGAATCCACCATGTTATTGTCATTATCCAATAAGGTGTCTTCGCGTTCTTCGTCACGTACCCTCGTGGTGCGTTAATTTTGACGAGTAGTATATATATATATATATATATATATATATATATATATATATATATATATATATATATATATATATATATATATATATATATATAATAATATATATATATATATAATATATATATATATATATATATATATATTATATATATATTATAATATATTATATCTGTATATATAATTATATGGGGGAGTGGGAGGAACTGATTTTATTATAAGAATTGAGAATATCCCCAATATCGACGAAAGAGCAATATAAAAAACGAAGAAAATTTTTCCACAAAGCCTTTCTAAAATCGTAAAAGTATCTTCTTATATAATTTTAGCTCTTGTAAATTTGGCAGAAGAATATTGGCATTTCCATCATGTTTCTCAAATATGGAGGTTGTTTCTAAGAGCAAAGCAAATTCTAAAACATTTTGTTTATTTTTCTATTGACTTAGGGTGAATGGTTTTGCAATTGCTAACCAATATTCAAAACATGAAATATTTCTAATTCTCATATATATATATATATATATATATATATATATATATATATATATATATATATATATATATATAATATATATATATATATATACTATATTTTATATATATAATATATAAATATAGTATATATATATATATATATATATATTATATAATATATATATATATAAGTTATATATATATATATACGTATATATTACATATATATATATTTATATATATATTGTAATGTATGTATATATTTGTGTATATTATATATTAATATATATATATATAATATATTATTATATATATATATAATATATATATAGAATATATATATATATAATAAAATATATATATATAATTATAATTATATAGATATTATATATATATACATATATTATATATATATATATATATATATATTATATATATAATATATATTCCTCTGGTGAGAAAGACCAGAGTCCTAGGAAATTTCACTAGACTTGGGGAAAGTTCTGGGGGTCAAAACTAAAAATTAAAGGACGACATGTCCCGGTGCACGGTGTTTGAGTATCTACAAGTCAAAGGAAGTTGTGCAAACTGAAATGGCTTATCCGATGGAGTCCATGTAAGTTGAAGCACAAGTTATTTCTCTGCTCAGAAATTTGAACGGAGAAAGAATAAAATTCTGTAGAAAAGGAAGCCGCTCTAGTCATTCTTAATGGAGGAGGTGTGCAACTGGATAACTCAGAAGAGTAGTGTCAGTTGAAATAGCGGTAGTATAAGGAAAGAGTGATGCAATAAATCGACAGTAAAAAGAGAATTTAAAGAGTAAGTGAGAGCGAGAGAGCTGACATGACGAGATGGCCTAAACTCCTCCATATTAAAGAGTGCAGAATATGCGAAACAACCCAAGATATGTGATGCATGTTTCACACAAGGGAAAACTACTCCCCTATACAGAGATACTCTCTGGGGTGGTAAGAAAAAGCTCTTAAGGCTCTTCAGAAAACCTAACCCCTTTATATATATATATATATAATATATATATAATAATATATATATATATAATATATATATATATATATATATATATATATTATATATATATATATATATATATATATATATATATATATATATATTATAAGAAACATGTTTTTTAAGCTAAGTGTACAAACAATTAAGTTAATTAGGAATTTAATCAACTGATTAATCTTATTCGTGTAATCAATAGATCGCGGGTTATAGGGATGATCTATTGAGTTATTAATTAATTGATATTTTTTTAATAAAAAAGTTAAAAATTTAAAAAAAAAAATATTTTTAATAAATTTTGTTATGGTCATTAAACAAATTATTTTTATGTTGAGTAGAAACGTATAATGAAAGAAAAATATGTTCTTTATTGACCTTAAAGCTCAAGTACATAAAGCAAAAACGAATGCAGGGGGGGCAGGGGTTTGTATTGGGCTTTTGCGATACTGCTGTATGAATTTTTTGTTTTATAGTACATAGGAATGCTTGTTTTTAATAAAATGTTATGTAATTTAGTAAAACAGAATGTTTTGAATAATTTTTAAAATATATTTTAAAATAAAACAAAATATTAGATCTAAACTATAAATTTTAAATAAATAAAGAAACGCTTAACCAAAATTTTAGAGGAATTTATTTCATTTTTAAGCGGAAACTATAATCTTAAGACTTCCTACTCTTGACAGAAAAAATCAAAATTTACAACAATAAGCAAATTATTCGATCTAATAGAAGAGCTACGTAATGCACATCATGGCTTGATTATTTTTATGGAAAACTCATGTGTGGTTTTTTAGATACAGAAAATGTATTATAGAGTGTGTTGCGACTGAAAAAAAATTGCAATATCTGTCAAAATTGCAGCTCCAGGTTCGCCTCAAAAAATTTTTTTTATAATTATAAAAAAATCTTATTTTTTTTATTTTTAAAACCCTCCAACCCTGGCCTACGGGCTTTTGCTCAGGTCAAATAAATGAGTCGGAACCCTAGGGGGAGTCGAGGGCAGAGCTATTGCCGGATTTTGGGTATAAATTTTTTCAAGAAATATTTTTTTAGTTGAAAATTTTTTTAGCTAAAAGAAGTGTGAACAATTCTTTAAATATACTGCAGAATCTTAGCGAAACCGGAGACGAGACGGAGGGACAGAGGGCCGGAGGCCGGAGCCGGAGAACGGCAGGAGCTGAAGCTGAGCCCGGAGCCGGAGCCGGAGCCGGAGCCGCGAGCCTGCGTATTAAATCTTCTTCTCGAAACAATTTTTTTCGAGAAAATTTATTACCATTTTTATTTATTAATTTTCAAATATGTAGAAACCCGGAACCGGAACCGGAACCGGAGCCAAAACGGATCCGAAACGGAGGCGAATTCTGAAGGTATAAATTTTTCCAAGAAATATTTTTCTAGATGAAAAATTTATTGCCAAAAAGTACTGCACAATTCTCAAATAGTGCTCAGAAACCCTTTCCCGGAGCCGGAGCTGGAGCCGGAGCTAGAGCCGGAGATCGGAGCCGGAGCCGAGCCGGAGCCGGAAGCCGGAGTTTGAGATACTGATAAAAAATTAAATTAAGGAATATTTTTTGTAGGTGAAAAAATTATTGCCAGAAAACTTACTAAACAATTTTCAAATAGTGCAGAAACCATAGCCGCAGGGCCGCAAGCCGCAGCGCAGCCGCAAGCTGGAGTCGGATCCTGAGTATATTTTTTTTTTCAAGACCAATAACTGTTATTTGCAGAGTGAAAAAACTATTTGTCCATTAACGTACTGAGGAATTTTCCCAAAACAATGCAGAACCATAGTAGGAGCCGGAAGAAGCCGGGCCGGATCCGCGAGAAGAATTTGTTCAAGAAATATATTGTAGATGAAAAAATATTATGTACAAGAACCTACTAAACAATTTTTAACTAGTGCAGAAACCTTAGTCGGAGCCGGAGCCGGAGCCGGAGCCGGAGCCGGAGCCGGAGCCGGAGCCGGAGCCAGAGCCGGAGCCAGAGCCAAAGCCGGAGTCGGAACTGGAGTTGGAGCCGGAACTGGAGTTTGGAGCCGGAGGACGGCATTCTGGGTATACAATTTTTTTCTATAATAATTTTAGGTGAAAATTATTGTTAAAAGACGTGCTGAACCATTTTCAAATAGTGCAGAAACTTTAGTCGGAGTCAGAGCCGGAGCCGGATTCTGGGTATAAATTTTTTCAAAAAATATTTTTAGGTGAAAAAATTATTGCCAAAACATGCTAAACAATTTTCAAATGGTGCAGAAACCATATTCGAAGCCGAAGCCGGAGCTGGAGCCGGAGTCGGATCCTGAGAATATTTTTTTCAAGAAATATTTTTATAGGTGAAAAAGTTATTGCCAGAACGTACAAAACAATTATTAAATAGTGCATAAAACTTAGTCGGAGCCGGAGCTGGAGAAGGAGTCAGATGCCGAGTATAATTTTTTCAAGAAATATTTTTTGTAGTTGAAAAAAATTAAAACCTTAGTCGAAGCCAGAACCGGAGCCGTAGCAGGAGCCGAAGTAAAAAATATTATTTTTCTTTTGGGTGGTAAAAGATTTTGTCAAATTCTGGAACTGAGGAATTTTTGAAAAAGAATAAATGATTTTTACTGTCTTGAAAAAGAAATAAAATTTACAAATGTTTATAGTGTTTTTCTCAAGCTCCATTGTTTGAATTATAAGATTGCAGAAGATTCATTAAAAAAAAATAGCAGTTTTAATTCCTTAAAATTTCGTACAATCCTTAGCCATATACACACATCAACAGAATGACCTTTGCATTAAATGTTTTTAAATAATGCAAAGTAGTGTTAGCATTGTTTGATTGGTATTTTTCACTAAAATAAAAATTCGATTTTTTATTTATATATACAGCATATGACATTTTTATTACCACACAATATACGTGTATTTTGGTGAAAAAAAGAAGATATTTTTGAAAATTAAAGATTTTATGCGAGTTTATTTTTATTAATTTTTATTTAAATAACAGTTTCTTTTTTTATTTCTTTTAGGATTCTTAAAGATATATTATTTACCCATAAAAAAAAAACTTTACTTACAACAGATAGAAATATATTAGATTTGTAGGATTAAGTTTCTCCTCAAGGTAAAACCACTTTCCAGGGATCAATCGGGCCTACAGATTTGTTCAGATTTTACTGGTTTCCAAACAGAAATCTGTTATCTGCGAAATTTTTTCGTTTGTAATTTTTTTCCAATCAATTTGTTTAATAGAATTCTCACCCCGTCGCTCGAAAACCCACCCACCCCTTTTCTTTGGTAGATCTAAACACGGCCACAAACCTGACGCAACAATACATCAATCAGCTCCAAACATGTATAACAGACAACAGAATGTCCGCCTCATCAAACATATCAACAATCACAAAATCACTACTGACCGCCAACTCGGCACCTCCCCCCCAAAAAATTGTTCTTAAATAACATTGCCATGCACATCTAAAAAACTTCTAAAACCCTCAGAGTAACAGTTGACGCTCATTTCAGCTTTACAAAACATACAGACAACATACCTTTATCAGAAGCAGGAAACTGAACAAATTAACTCTAGAACACTGTCGGGGGTGTAACACACCCCGCGTGATTTCTGAATATCGTACTTTTTGTATAAAGACTCATTTACGAAATCTCTCACTCGGTGTAGCTTAAGCATTTGTGAGGAGAAGGTGTTTTGTCACAGTGCTGCTAGGGTAGGCTTTTTTTCTGGTTGTAATAGTGGGGTTCTGGTGTGTTACACCCCAACCGTGTTAACGTTATATTTTGTTTATATATATGATTATAGATTTTTATAGTTTCGCACACAAAAACAATATATATATATATATATATATATATATATATATATATATATATATATATATATATATATATATATATATATATATATATATATATATATATATATATATATATATATATAATGTGCTATACTGTTTTTCACTCCAGGTATAATAATAATAATAATTTTTTTTTAAGGAAAGGAAAAAAATTATATATTATTATGTTTGAAAAATATTAACTTTCACTATGGTATTCATAATTTAAATTAATCTTGAAAAAAATTATAATTTTTGGAGTTTTGAAAATGGGGTGTGTTACACCCCGACCGTGTTTGTGTGACAAAAAATGCAACCGTGTTCTACCGGTACAGACTTCATAAACAACAAACAGACATCCACAACCATATTGAAACAATACACACTCCCGGCTCTAAACTGGCCTCTCCAACTTGGCAACCACTGCTGACTAAAAATAACATAAAGAAACTCAAAACAACACAAAACAAAGCAGTACGACTTATAACAGGATGTACATCAACAACATCATAACAACACCTACACGAAGAAGCCAAAATACTACCCATAGGCATACACCTAGATATGATAGGCACACAATACTTTGCCAAAATTCAAATACCCTAACATCCATATCATAACGCCCTCTCCAATCTCATCCACCACAAACCTAAACAACCTCCTTCTTCATCAGCTCTACTTTACAGACAAATCCTGAACAACATCAAACCTCTACTAAACAACACATAATGCACCAAACAGATCCACACAACACTAACAGAAAACTACCTAA
>JABUQX010034619.1:2500-5000 GCA_015478945.1 Trachelipus rathkii | reverse complement strand
TTCTTCATCAAAAAGTTTTACAAGTTGAACATAGGTTGTACATGCTCTGTAAGCTAAAATTTTTACGATAGATTTTTTGTAAATAGTCGGTGAATAGGATCCATAGTTCATATACAGACCATTATCAGTGGGTTTGACATGTATGCCTGTAGATAATGAGCCGTCAGAATTAACATTGATTTTGATTCTAAAAAACAGATAGCATTATTAACCTGTTTCGTATGTGAATTTTTAAGCATGGGAAACTCTTGAATTCTATTGATGAACTGATGAATATGATCTATGGTCCTAAAATATTGAGGGTGTCGTCATCGAAATACCTTATGTAAAATCCAGGGTTAAAATTGTTTTTTCACTAAGGATTTTGTTTTTCCAGATTGGACATATAGAAGTCAACAAATGTAGGTCCAAGTGGTGAGCCCATCGGCACTCCATCAGTTTGTCGATATATGTTTTCTTTAAATTTAAACGGTGTTTGAGTACAACAAATTAATAAAAGGTTCTCATATGTTGTTCTAATATATCTGGTGGGGGTAGGTTATTTGAGTGATACACTTCGTTAATTATTATGTCAATCGTATCAAGAACCGGTACATTTATGAACAAAGATTCTACATCAAGTGAGGCGAATATATTAGTGGCTTCAAGTTTTAAGTTTGATAATTTACATAATGTTTCATTATTTGATTTAACTATGAAGGAGTTATTAAGATATGGTCGGATAATGCTGTTCAGATATTGGGCTAAGATATTACATGTCTCAAAGGTGAATTTTCTGAGTTTTTGTTTATTTAGGCAATCCATATATATATATATATATATATATATATATATATATATATATATATATATATATATATATATATATATATATATATATATATATATATATATATATATATCCTAAATTATTAAAAAATCTAGTTCTTTTTATTTTGTCAGAAATTCTTTTCTTATTTATTTCATAAGAGATTCTGTTAATGCTATTATTAGTAAGTGTATTATTATTATTATTATTATTATTATTATTATATTATTATTATTATTATTATTATTAATGTGTGTGTATTATTGTATTATTATTATTATTATTGTATTATTATTATTGAAACTGAAAGTATTAAATATTAAATTTTTATAAAGGCTGTTTTATAAAAAAATAAAAATAATTTGCATTATATTACGTAACGAATAAATTTGTTCGAAACTGAAATATATTTGTCTGTCATGTGTTGCGCCTGCATCTTTATGTCTTTACGGTACTTTACCGTATAGCATTTGGGAATAGATTTCATTGAAAAGTGGGATATTTTTTTATTCTCAAAAGCAAGCGAAAAAAAAATTGTTGAAACAAACTGTAACTCTGTAAGCACTAATCTGAGTCAGAGTCGAAATTTTGAATTTGACTGCTGGAGTCGGGAGTCGGAGTCGAAAATTTTTGTTTAAGTGGAGTCGCAGTCGGAGTCGGAGTCGAAAATTTTTGTTTAAGTTGAGTCGGAGTCGGAGTCGGAGTCGAAAATCCAAATTTGAATTTAAGGAGTCGGAGTCGGAGCGGAGTCGAAAAATTTATTTTACGACTCCGCAGCCCTGGTATAGACACCTCATTTGTCCTAACATGGGTTAGAAGCCAGATCTCCAGTCTGGCTCCACCATCACCAGCTCCGGCTCCGGCTCATATGATTCGCCATTTATTTTAACATCACCATTCTATTTCATTCATTCCCTTCTATATGTACACCAAATTTCAGCTTTCTACGCCCATTTTAAGGTTTTGGGGGGCTGGGACCCCCTCTCCCCTTAGACGTACCGGCATGAAACATTGGCTTCATCGATGTTCACCCATATAAAGATGACATGCCAAGTTTGAAGAGGAAACGATGTCTCTAACACCTCTTTTGCTAAGGTATGGTATTTGGGGTCATTCGAAGTCAAAATGAAACCATATAAATGACCCCCCCCCTCTGGGACCATGGGGAATCTGGCGTTCGGGAAAGTAACTACGGGAATCTCATTTTTGAGACGTTCTACCCCTGTTTGACACCCGTCATGATAGGTTTTTGATGAAGGGTAAGCCCACCACATAAAACGCATATGGCTGCGTTCTAAAACCGTACCGTTTGAAACGGCATGCTTGGTAATAGTGGGAAACGACTCTGCGTACCTCAAAACATACTAGCCAATACCAAGTTCAGCATTGTAGCTTACATAATATAAATATTACGTAATCGATAATATATATTATGTAATAGGTAATATATATCATGTAATAAAAGTAATATTCAATCCTTAGCAGTCGGTCAAGTGGTCAAGAGCTTAGAGGTTGGGGTGGCAGTTGATGGTGTTAGAATGATGGAGAATGGAATAGAGTAGGGGTTTTCTACCAATTATACGAGGATGATTTTGTGTGACGAATCTGAAGAGAGTTTTAAAGCATTGGTAGAGAGATATTGTAGGGTGTGCAAAAGGAGGGGTTTGAAAGTAAACGTAGATAAGAGTAAGA
>JABUQX010034618.1:0-13365 GCA_015478945.1 Trachelipus rathkii | reverse complement strand
AAAAAGATAAAAGAAACAAACAGAAAAAAGTTGAAAAAAGAATAAAGATAAAAGAAAAAACAAGAAAAAGAAGCTGGTAGAAAGAGGCACATATGCGATAAAGTACGTTATCGTGGCGGTTTATACCAGCAAAATTACAACACAAGAGAAGTACTACAGCCAGAGCAATGGGAAGATATGAGTAGTGAACGAGGGAAAGGGTGCTACTGGTATTGTAACAGGTTAGGACACTTTAAAAGAGAGTGTCGGAAATATAATGGAATGGTGTTTAGGGTGTGGAAGCAATGAACATCAGACCACGGAATGCGGTCAAGAAAAGGTTTCAGACACAGGAAAAAGGTTCAGAAGACAGGACCAAACAGGACATGGGCTGACAACGGGCCAAGATGAAGAGACCAATTGAAAAAGTGTTTATTGTGCGTGATATAGGACATTGGGATGGTACTTGTCCACTAGAGAACAATAAAGATGAAAAAGGGACGAAAGCAGAGCAACTTCTGGAAACGAGGATCCCGTCAGCACCCGGACAAGCCGAGCGAACACTCAAAATAAATCAATCGATTTTTAGAAAATAACCCGGATACCTTCAAGGTTATGCAACATTGGACCCAGAGGCGGAAGAATTCAAGTAGGAAACCTGAGAATATTGAGGATGCCTTACCACAGCGGATACCTAGAGATAGAGGGAATGGAACAAATACAGTGAATACGACAACTGGGATATACCATGCTATAAGTAGGACTTCCATTGAAGCTATGCAAGGTTTTAATATAACAACTCAATTAAAATTTATTGTGAAATTAAATAACATAGAAAACAAAGCTCTAATAGGTTCAGGATCTCAGTATTGTATCATAGGACAAGAACAGCTTAGGAGGATTTCAAATCCTGAAGTTGTAAACAAAGTGAAGAGGCTACGAGGAGTAGGAGATCCACAGTTGATTGTAGAATCCCACCAAACAGTAAAATTAAGAATCTCTATTGATGACATCAATTATGGTTTGGCAGACTTCATTGTGGTAGAAAGGTTGAAAGAAGGCACGATTTTAAGAATACCATTTTTGACTGAAAACAAAATTAAAATAGATGTAAGAGATGGTTCATTCACAAGGTATGGAGAACATAACACAAAGGAACAGGTTTATTTTACAGAAAGATCTGGGAATTGTGTGAGGACCGTAACATCTTTACCAGTACATACCACAGAAGAGGTTGCGATCACAACAAATGATTGGATTCCGGTGAAAGCAGGTTGGAACTCAAAACAGATTAAGCCTAGAGAAGGAAGATATTACGATATCAAACCAGAAGAACTACTGGTCGAAGGCGAAGAAAACAATCGAAGAGGGTACAACAAACGGTTTAAGGTACTACCAGGATTGGTGAAATGGAACACAAAAGAAGGAAATATATTAATCAGAAAACTTATACCGGGACAATTAAGATTGGGAAAAGGAGAAAAAATAGGAATAGCCCACTTAGTATTGGACGAAGATAACCTGAAAAAATATGAAAACAGAGGATGTGCAGTAAGTACAATGGTGCGAGAAACAGGAAAACAAGGAACCATTGAGGAAGAATGGACGAAGGAAAAATTAGAAAAGGAAATTACATTTATGGAAGAACTGAAACAGGAACAGCGAAAGAAAATAATAGATGTTCTGTATAGGCAAAAAGGAGTGCTTAGCAAGGGTGATTCAGATGTAACTGAAACATCTATGACACCATATAGGATACGACTACACGATTACACTCCCATCTACCAAAGGGCAAGAAGATTCGATCAAAAGACAAACGAGGAGATCGAAAATCAAATTCAGGAGTTTTGTCTGAAGGATATTGTGGAGCCATGTGCTGCCGAATGGAGTTCCCCAGTGGTACCCGTAAGGAAGAAGGATGGAACACTTCGTCTATGCATAGACTATAGATGCTTAAATAAGGTAACAGAGGCAGATAGGTTCCCGATGGCTAACATCACGGAAACGATCTTTTCATGCCATGGGGTGAAATATTACACTTGTCTAGAGATTTGGTGAAAGGGTACTACCAAATGCAGCTAGAAGAGGATAGTAAGGACTAATACTGCTTTTCTACAGTTTAGTGGGCAGTATCAGATTTTAACTAAGGTTGAGCTTTCGATTAAAAATGGTACCAGCAGCAGTTCCCAGAGAGAGATTGCAGGGATACTTTGGACAGGATTCAGCCGTTATCGAGTGGCTAAGTGTTGTGTAGATGACGTCATCTTGATATAAAGGGAATTTGAGAACATCGCTACTGATTTGAACATGGTTCTCTCAGCGTTTTCTTGAAACAAAACGTTAGATCAAATCAGCAAGTGTAGCTGGGTCCAAAAGGAAGTTTAAATTTTAGGTCATATCCTTCAGCAGGACTGCGAATAAGAAAGCTTCCAGAACTTTCATGGACCAAGGTGGATCAAACTAAAGGACCGAATAATGTAGGGAGGAAACTAATACAGGTACCTAGGAATGATAAACTTCCAGCGAAAGTTTATTCAAAAACTGTTCAGGAGTGGCAGCGCATCTTAGTTGCTTTAACGAGAGGAAAAAGTAGGGACAAAATTAGAAATGGACAGATGAAAGATTTCAGGGCTTTGAAGCTTAAAGGATTACATGAAAGAGTCAGAGAACTGGCATTTCCCAGATTTCACAGAAGCAGTTGCAAACATTAGAACTCTATGTAGACGGAGTGGATTCGGCATGGGTGGCAGGTTTATGCAGAACAGGCAAGGAGAAAGAAGAGTAATAAGCCGTACAACTCTCACTCATTCAATGCGTGTGAAAGGAGAACATCTACCATAGAAAGGGATACTAGCTATTAGATTGGGGAATTAAGAGTTTTCGCCCTTTCTTGTTGGGTCAGGATTTTATACTTTAAACATACCACCGCCCGTGGTGTATCTTCATACAATCAAGCTGGTAGACAGTAAGTTGGCTCGTGTCCTGGACGACTAAGTGAAATACAGCTTCCAAATTCAATACTTACCCAGGAAAGGACAACGTCTTTGCAGACACATGGTCCCGGTTGTCAAGGACCAGAGGGGAAGTCAATACTATAAATCCAGAGGCCCTACCAAAGGGATTAGAAATAATAAGGTTAGTGCAGGAGGCGCGGATTCTCTTGTTTTTGAGCTTTGAGGAAAATCTTGAAAAGGGAACGACTACAGAAGAAGGACCCAAGAATGAGAAAATTCTTATAGGGCTTTACTAATAATAGGGAATGTATGGGTTGGACAGAAACCCAAATCTTTTGAATGTTTAAAAAACATCAGTCATCCCAGAGTGATGAGAACCGCGATTCCGGAGGTATTACTGGTGGCCAGTGACGAATTTAACCTGAGGATTTGGCTACATCACGGAATTTGCTGTTCAGTTATTTATATGGGACCTAATGCAAGAAAACGTGAAGGCTTAAAGGATATCCACATACAAGTATTAGGAGGGTCCCATTTTAACCCATTAAAGGACAATGGTACATTTGATGCAAACAAGGATGACACCATAATAGACGAACTGACAGTTGAGGAACAAGAAGTACCATCTGAGGAGGAAAATGGAAAATACCTGGACAGTGAAGAAAGTGAGGAAGATAATTTATTACAACACCCACCAGAGGAAGGATTAGGAGTAAACTTATTAATGAAGGAAAGAGGACACCAATCTCGCTTAAGTTGCAACCATAAGATAACAGGAGTTGCATGGCAGGACATTTCTATTGGTGAAACCTCTAGGTGTGCCTTTTTGGATACAGGGTCAGTTATCAGTCTGGTTCAGGAAACAGTTGTCAAAGAATTGGAACCATTTGGACATATTTTAAGGAAATGGAGTGTGGATATCACATTGAACGGAATTACCACCCGTCGAATGTACAACTGCGGTAGCCATAAGGATAGATACACGCTATCGGAAGACAGTATTGCCATTAGTAGTCGTTAAGGATGGGTTCATTCCAGCATGTTTTCTTCTCGGAATGAATTACCTAGTAGAAACAGAAGCAATTTTGGATTTTGGGGAAGGCATCATCGCACATGGGGATGATGAAGATCAGGTTAGTGATGGTTTTCTTATTGGTGTATATAATGTCATAGTGAATGATAATGATAGGATCAACAATATAATAACATTCAAGGAAATAATGATATTGCAGGAAAGGTCCAAAGTGATAAAAAAATTAAAGGAGAAGATTAGGAACAAAAAACCAATTCTTAAATCAGATGTACTACTAAAGGAATTCTATAGGTATAAGGAAGATCTACTAATGAACAATAATACTATACTGGTTAAAAGGATTAAGAACGATAAATTCTGCGCAGTAATAGGGTTTCAACAAATGGTCAGTATCTGCGTGGTGATACACCGAAATATGGCTCATATAGGTCAAGGAAAATTGACAAACTTGATATCAAGATATGTATGGCATCCGAAAGGTCATACCATAATCCAGGAAGTATGCAGGACAGGTCCTACTTGTCAATTAAATAAGGTTGATCATAACCCACCAATCTGGAAAATCCAAGTTGCCAACCCTTTCGAACTGGTCGCAGTCGATGTCATGGCTATGCCGAGAACAAGGAGAGGAAATATTGTTTGCTTAGTGGCTGTGGACCACTGTAGCAAATGGGTCTCGGTCAGACCACTAAAGGACAAATCAGCCAGAAGTGTTGCAGGGGCATTCGAAGATCAAATGTTACCAACATTTTTGAGGCCTCCATACAAGGTTCTAACGGTTAATGGGGTGGAGTTTCGGAGTAACAGGCTCAGGGAGATGCTTCAGAAATATAACATCGACCATATTATTCAGCAGCCCATATAAGCCTTCATCTAATGGGGCTGTAGAACGTACAAACCGTACATTTGGGGAGTTTCTTAAAAACACGGCAACAAAGGATCAGGAGTGGGATGATTGCTTGCCCAGGGTGGTCATAATATACAATAATACGAGGCACTCTGAACTTGGGATGACACCAGCAGAAAAGTTACTAATTCAAACACACAAGGAGAGAAAGGTACTGCCAATCTCTATGAAAGCAGAGTAAATGGAAGGAGGACACCCAACTGCGTTACCCTATGCAATAGGATCAAGGTCAAAACCGAAAGATTATTCAGCGAACCGTCCTTGGAGAAGAAATTGTAGTTGAAAGATTACGAAAGTCTATAGTAGTTTTAAAGTTAATTGCCGAGGAATGACATATGATGTTGAGGGTCAAGGTAAAACTATGAGGGTTCACTATGCACACTTAAAAATATGGGCAAATCCACCAGAATATCTAAGACAATACTTTGAAAAAGAGAAAGGAAAATTCCATCCAGGCGGTGAATATATGAGGGAAACAATAACAGAGGACGAAATAGAAGAACCATCATTAAGTATAGTATACAGTGCGCCTCCAGATAGAGTAACAAGGAAGAGGAAGCACGGAACAAAAACTAAGGAGACATGGGACCTTTTACAGTTGGCTATAGGTAAACCAAGCCATAAAAGGGAAGCAGGAGTACAAACGGAGTATTTTGGAGAAGACAAGGAAACACAGACAGAAGCAGACCCTATGCCATCACCTGTAGATACCAGTGAGCTATTAGACTGGATAGACTCAGCACCAGAGGATGTAAATTCAGATGAGGAGTTTGATCTGCAAAAATTTGAAAGAGAGCTAAGGTTTCCAAACAACAGTTATACTATAGGAATAACTATTTCAGATGTCACTGATGAAGAAGAGGAAGAGGCTTCAGGAATAATAACATCAACATATGATGAACGTAGGGAGGTAAATAACTATGCTGAAAGTAATTTAAATATTCCTTTTTATGATTCCAGGTCTATTCACGAAGAATTGAGAGAAGTTGGTGAAGATCCAGAACGGATGATGAATGACGAACCGGAAGGACAGGGAGGAACCCGACAAGGATTGGAGATTGGGCATCGGCCAATGACACGATCAAGGGGGTCAGCTCCAGATCTTCCATATGTGCAAAAAAGGGTATTAGAGTATGAGAAAAGGGCTGAGGAAAGAAATGCATCTATTGGAAATTAGGTAAGATCATTTCCCTTTGTTTACTTTTTTTGTGATTTTTTTTGTGTTTCTTTCTTCTTTTTAAGATTGGGTTCCCAATCTTGAAAGGGGGAGTAGTGTCATGATAATCTGATAAACCTCCCAAGTACAAGAAGCAGACGATTGCTCCCGATCAGAAAAAAATCATTGTATTCCGACAATTCAGGTGAAGCAGTCGCTTTGAAAAGTTTATAAGTGGTAAAGTCTGTATAAAATCAAAACGAGTAAATTTTGACGACAAATAGTGTCTTTATTGGAGTTATAGATTGTATTTGCTCCAAAGTTTATTGGATATATACACAGGAATTGCATTTGCCCCAAAGTTGGGGAACTGATGCTGGGCTGTAATAGGAACGAAAAATTAACGTATGCAATAATTAATTAGTAAAAGGTTAGAATTTAGGTGTCAACAAAGTTTATTAAATGTACAATTCGGTCAAATCAAAAAGTGATAGAGAAAACTATATTCGAGGAAATTTAAAATAAACTTAGGATTTTGAAAACTAAGACACTAAAAATATTAAACGTAAATTTCTAGAAATCATATCCCCAGGAATTGAATTGAAATCATTTAAGTTTTGAGAATTTAAGTGCATATGAACTAAAAAGGATATTGTAAATTAATATATAGGATCTATTAGATAGACGGGCAGTAAAAATGACATTTAGGGTAATCACGATATAGGAATTAACAGTGAAATAATATATGCGAAGTGATCAATAAGTATTAAGCATATTTGAAAGCGGATTAGCTAAACATATTTAGGAAAAAGTTAAATATATATATATATATATATATATATATATATATATATATATATATATATATATATATATATATATATATATATATATATATATATTATATATATATATATATATATATATATATATATGTATGTATGTGTGTGTTCGTGTGTGTGTGTAGGTATGTGCATGAGGATAAATTCAGTACATGTAGGATAGAATAAGGAAATTCGGTGTACAGAAGAAACACACACACGGGGTTAGTCAGGCAATTTACAGGTAGCACAGAATTGGTAAAGGAAATTAGTATTTATTATTATTATTATTATTATTATTATTATTATTATTATTATTATTATTATTATTATTATTATTATTATTATTATTATTATTATTATTATTATTATTATTATTATTATTTATGGTGTTGTCATCGTTATTGCTATTTTCATTATTTTTATCAATATTTAGGGACATTAGTATTATAATTATTATTATTATTATTATTATTGCGCGCAGTATAAATATCATTGGATAGCTGTGTGAGAACTAGGTTGGGGGGCTATTATTATTATTATTATTATTATTATTATTATTATTATTATTATTATTATTATTATTATTATTATTATTATTAGTGTCGGCAATAGGTTAATGCTCGTTTATTTTTCTATGATTACAGGGGAACTGATGCAGGGCTGGATTAGGAACGAATCTGAAAACGTTTGAGGATAACTGAGCAAAAATCAGGTTACGAGCCATCTTAGTAAAAATCATCATCGTACACACGAAGTTCAGGACCTCAGGGATTCTGTGACTTGTTGAGTTGACTAGTGGACGTAACAACTATTTTCCAGGACTCACAGGATAAGGATAGAACTTACCGACTGCTGCGGCAAAATTCGGGTTCAATTCACAAAAAACAGCTGAGTCATTTCCGAAGGAGTAAAAGGATATTTTGGCTACGAATTCAGGCCAAGATTAAACACCAGCTCCACGGAAGTATTAGTCCAATAAATATATACAATTTAATAAAAACTATTTGTTGCGAGATATTTTCTTATATTGAGCTTAAAGGAAATATATTGCGTATTATTTGATCTGATATATATTAGAACTTAGCAGTAGGTTATAAATAGGTTTAATTATAGGATTTTGATATATACATTTATATATATATATATATATATATATATATATATATATATATATATATATATATATATATATATATATATATATATATATATATATAGTAATAATAGGTAGTTAGGAGCCAGGAACAGAATTTTATTTTCAAATTTAGGCCTTTATTATATATACAAAAACCCATTTTGTGTCTTTTCAACCCCTTGGTCTCTTGTATCACCATTCCAGGAAACCCTTCAAAGAACGGACCCTGACCTCCCGCAAAAAAGGTTATATCAGTAACAGGTCAAATATTTGAAGAACATTGAAAAATATAGCATTGGTGGCTCGAAGAAAATTTGAAGAGGATTAATCACGAGTGGTGAACAAAAAAGAGGAAAAGGAGACAGTTGAAAGATTGGGTTGAGGTGAAATTTTTTTTTTTGTCCTGTTTTTTGTTTGAATTTTTTTTATATTTTTTTTTTGTTGTTAATATAATTGAACTTTTTTTGAGTTAAAGGATAAATTTTGATAATAAATTAAAAATAACAGAATTGGATATAAATACATCGATAAAGGATAAAAAGTTTCATTTCGATAAAAGGAATTTATAATTTTTTTTTTCATAATCAGTATTTTGTTTCCTGGTCTTTTCTCTTTTATGTTTAGGATTACTGGTAACTGCTAAGAAAAAGAGAAGAAGAAGAGAAGAAAGCGAAAAAAAAAAAGAGAGGGAAAGGAAGAACAAATTTTTTTTTAATAAATTTTGCCACCCGTTTAAACAGTCCAGTATAGCCAAAGAGGAGCTCCAGGTCATTAAGTATTTTCAAAGGAGTATTAAAATAAATTTGTGTACGCTTCTTTGTCCTAGTGTTGAGTTCTCAGAAAGTTTATATATAATATATATATATATATATATATATATATATATATATTTTTTTATTTTTATTATATATATATATATATAAGGTTTGTTTATTTTATTATTGTTTGTTTATTTTCTTGAAATGGAACCAACAAATAAGGAGCAGGGAGACAAGGTGAACATGGAAGAAAATAAACAAGCCACTGAAGAACAAAGTGCAATTGGGCTCTTGGAAAAATTCCAAGTTGCCATAGCACAGGACGAAAATGTGGATGGAGATCGAATGACGACAGTACTAGAAGGAATATTGCAGGCTTTGAAAAGTAGAAAAGGACCCACAAGTATAGAGAAAGGTGAGGTAAAAGAAGTTACCAATATAGGACAGAAAGGTGACCCTAAAGAAACTGCCACCATAATACAAAAAAATAGAGTGAGGATTGAGGAGCAGGCTTTCCAGAAATGGAAATTAGCTCATGAACAGAACACCAGGAGAAAAGATGTAACAAAGAAGAAGGCTCGATACGATTCAGATGAAGGAAGTAGTTCTGATAGAGCAGTAAGTGACCCATTTGATGTTGTAACTGATTCTGACAATAAACCTAAGAGGAAGAATAAAAAGAACAAAAGTAGGAGGAAAAGAGCAGAAAGAAAATACACAGTTGATGAAAGCTCTACTACAGAAACTGAATCTGAAGCTGAGAGCGAACTGGACCAAGGAGGGAAAAAGTGGCTCAAAAGGTTAGTGGAGTTGGAAGAGTCAGGTGTAGAATATAATAAGGCGGTAAGTAGGATATTTATCGTTTTGGCCGGTGAAATGGTGGAAGTGATGAAATCATTTAGAAGGGCTAATGTTAAAGCTGTGAAACCTCTGAAATATGGAAAAGAGAAAGTACAAAAATTTGAGGCATTCATAGAAGACTATGAGAGGTATGCAAGGGAGCAGTTGGGCAAAGATAAAAATCGTTGGGCGGTGGAGTTGAGGAATTTCTTAGAAGGTCCAGCACTGAGGATATATTACAGTATTTATAAAGCAAAGGTTAAGTACACCACCATTATAGCAAGGTTGAAAAGCTGGTGTAGGGAGGAAAAAGAAAGTGAACAGATAGACTTGCAAAAGGAGTTCTGGAAGATGGAAATGCGGAAAAACGAAAAAGTGGCCGAGTTTGCATTAAGGATCCAAACCACTTATGAGGCAGCCACTAAAGAGGAAGATAGAGATAAACAGGTGTTAAAGAAACAATTTTTGAATTGTTTACCAAAAACCATGGCAAGACGATTTAAAATAAGGATGGGAAGTGAAAAAGAAAGTGCTAAAGTAAGGTGGAAAGACATACTAAATTGGGCACAAGAAGAGGATCAATTAGATGACAACGAAGAGGAATCCAAAGATGAAGGCATACCGATATGGGCAACTTTAAACGAAGAAGCTGGTAGAAAGGGCACATATGCGGATAAAGTACGTTATCGTAGGCCGGTATACCAGCAAAATACAAACACAAGAGAATATACCAGGCAGAGCAATGGAAGATATGGTAGTGAAGAGAAAAGGTGCTACTGGTGTAACAGGTTAGGACACTTTAAAGGAGAGTGTCGGAAATATAATGGATGGTGTTTAGGGTGTGGAAGCAATGAACATCAGACCACGGAATGCGGATCAAGGAGAGGTTTCAGACAACAGGAACAAAGTTTCAGAAGACAGGACCAACAGGACATGGGCTGACAAGGGCAAGATGAAAGAAGACCAATTGAAAAAAAGTGCTTTTTGTGCGATGATATAGGACATTGGATGGATACTTGTCCACTAAGAGAACAAATAGAAGAATGGAAAAAGGGACGAAAGCAGGCAACTTCTGGAAACGAGGGAGCTCCGTCAGCACCCGGGACAAGCCGGAGCGAACACTCAAAATAAATCATCGTTTAGAAACTAACCCGGCTACTCAAGGTTATGCAACATTGGACCCAGAGGCGGAAGAATTCATAAGGAGGAAACCTGAGAATATTGAGGATGCCTTACCACAGCGGATACCTAGAGATAGAGGGAATGGAACAAATACAGTGAATACGACAACTGGGATATACCATGCCATAAGTAGGACTTCCATTGAAGGTAGGCAAGGTATTAATATAAAACCTTTATTAAAATTTATTGTGAAATTAAATAACATAGAAATGCCGGCTATAATTGATTCAGGATCTCAGTATTGTATCATAGGACAAGAACAGCTTAGGAGGATTTCAAATCCTGAAGTTGTAAACAAAGTGATGAGGCTACGAGGAGTAGGAGATCCGCGTTGAATCCCACCAAACAGTAAAATTAAGAATCTCTATTGATGACATCAATTATGGTTTGGCAGACTTCATTGTGGTAGAAAGGTTGAAAGAAGGCACGATTTTAAGAATGCCATTTTTGACTGAAAACAAAATTAAAATAGATGTAAGAGATGGTTCATTCACAAGGTATGGAGAACATAACACAAAGGAACAGGTTTATTTTACAGAAAGATCTGGGAATTGTGTGAGGACCGTAACATCTTTACCAGTACATACCACAGAAGAGGTTGCGATCACAACAAATGATTGGATTCCGGTGAAAGCAGGTTGGAATTCACAACAGATTAAGCCTAGAGAAGGAAGATACTACGAAATCAAACCAGAAGAATTACTGGTCGAAGGCGAAGAAAACAATCGAAGAGGATACAATAAACGGTTTAAGGTACTACCAGGATTGGTGAAATGGAACACAAAAGAAGGAAATATATTAATCAGAAAACTTATACCGGGACAATTAAGATTGGGAAAAGGAGAAAAAATAGGAATAGCCCACTTAGTATTGGACGAAGATAACCTGAAAAAATATGAAAACAGAGGATGTGCAGTAAGTACAATGGTGCGAGAAACAGGAAAACAAGGAACCATTGAGGAAGAATGGACGAAGGAAAAATTAGAAAATGAAATTACATTTATGGAAGAACTGAAACAGGAACAGCGAAAGAAAATAATAGATGTTCTGTATAGGCAAAAAGGAGTGCTTAGCAAGGGTGATTCAGATGTAACTGAAACATCTATGACACCATATAGGATACGACTACACGATTACACTCCCATCTACCAAAGGGCAAGAAGATTCGATCAAAAGACAAATGAGGAGATCGAAAATCAAATTCAGGAGTTTTGTCTGAAGGATATTGAGGAGCCATGTGCTGCCGAATGGAGTTCCCCAGTGGTACCCGTCAGGAAGAAGGATGGAACACTTCGTCTATGCATAGACTATAGACGCTTAAATAAGGTAACAGAGGCAGATAGGTTCCCGATGGCTAACATCACGGAAACGATCTTTTCATGCCATGGGGTGAAATATTACACTTGTCTAGATTTGGTAAAAGGGTATTACCAAATGCAGCTAGAAGAGGATAGTAAGGACTTTACTGCATTTTCTACAGTTAGTGGGCAGTACAGATTTAAAAGGTTGAGCTTTGGATTAAAAAATGGACCAGCAGCATTCCAGAGAGAGATGCAGAGGATACTGACAGGATTCAGCCGGTATCGAGTGGTAGTGTATGTAGATGACGTCATCTTGATATCAAAGGAATTTGAAGAACATCTGCTACTGATTGAACAGGTTCTACAGCGTTTTTCTGAAACAAACGTTAAGATCAAAATCAGCAAGTGTAGCTGGGTCCAAAAAGAAGTTAAATTTTTAGGTCATATCCTCAGCAGGACTGGAATAAGAAAGCTTCCAGAATTCATGGACCAGGTGGATAAACTGGAAAGACCGAATAATGTGGGAGAACTAATACGGTACCTAGGAATGATAAACTTAGCCAGGAAAGTTTTTCGGGGGGGGCTGCGACTTTCGCAAGTGGTTACATTTCAAATGAAGTTAAATTATATATTATATATATATATATATATATATATATATATATATATATATATATATATATATATATATATATATATATATATATATATATATATATATATATATATATACTCTATATCTTTACTACTATATTTTGGGAGAAATAACGAGAGATGTGGGCGAAGGGAAGGAAAAGCTTTTTAAGATGGCGAAGGCATAAAGAAAACCAAAAGCTAGAAATATAAAAGATAGAAACGGAGAGATTCTTGTGACCAGAAGAAGAAATGATAGATGGACCGAATACTATGAAGATCTGCTAAATGTAGAATACAGAACAAGAGGAAGAAGCTGCAGATCAGACGAGGGAGGAGGGAAGAGGAGGAGGAGGCGGAGAGATAACGGTGGAGGAATATGAGGAGGCTATAAAAAGATGAAGAAGGGTAAAGCTTCAGGAGAGGATAGAGTGGTTGTGGAGTTGGTGGTGGAGGGAGGAGAGGAGCTGAGAATCATCAGTTTGATGAACAAGTGTTGGAGAGAGGAAAGGTGCGGAAAGGTGGGGCCAAAGCAATAATTAAAACGATATATAAAGGTAAAAGAAGATGCAGGAAGCTGTAATAATTATAGAGGCATTTCACTAATGAACCATCTGACGAATATACAAAGAGAATATTGGAGAGAAGGTAGAACCGAGACTT
>JABUQX010034617.1:2500-29057 GCA_015478945.1 Trachelipus rathkii | reverse complement strand
ATATATAGTATATATAATATAATATATATCTTATACGTGGGCTCAAACAGGTCATGAGCGACGGGAGTCGCGATGCAAGGTACGGGGACTTCGAATCTTAGTTCGGATCACTAGGTAGAACAAATTACCTAGAGAAGTTCGCCTCTTGAATTGGGCTATGCCAGTGAAGGTGTGAACTTTTAAATATATATATACTATATTAGTATATATATATATAGATATATATATATATATATATATATATATATATATTATAATATATTATTATATATATAATATATATATATATATATATATATATATATACATATATATATATTATATTATATAAATATATATATATATATATATATAACTATATATATATATATATTATATATATATATATATACTATATATATATTATATATAAAAAGCTTTCTGCAGAAAGATCCTTTTCATGTTTAATCAAAGCCTTGTAATGTTTTGTCTTCCATCTGCAGCATCTATAAATATTATGATAATATTATGTATTATATATCTTTTGCATTTAGATCTTGGAGGCTTCTTTCTGCCATTCATTATTCTCTTGACGTCATCTTATTATGCATACTAGGGACATACAAATCATGTTTAATTCTTCACTTTTACAATCGCTACCTGTAATGTTCTTGTTTGCATTTCTGTATATAGTATAATTATATATACTATTATATATATATATATATATATATATAATATACTATATATATATAATATATATATATATATATATATATATTATATATATATCAATATATATATATGATACATGGGCGTATACAGGAGGGGTAGGGGGGCACTTGCCCCCCTCTAAATCATGGCGAAATTAAAAAATGAACCTTATATGTTTGCCTGACGACGTATTTTTGAGGGTTTAATTAATAAAAACTAAATATCAATAAGGTAAAAGCTATAATAGTAATTACTAATTACTAACGTATTATTAAAACTTACATTTTTTTCTAAAGAGTTTTATTGTATTTAGTTTTTCATATTGGCTTGAAATTAACTAACTGTGTGCCTTTATACCAGCCAGCTTCTTCTGACAGTCTATTCTCGCTTTGAACTCTCGCAGTATATCGAATAGCATTTGGCCGAGCTGCCAAAGCTGCTAAATCAATCACGGAAGGCGTACCATTTGATATTCTGCTCATGATTAAACAATTGCAGAAATTAAAAGAAATATTACAGCAATTTTGAAGCCCATGATTTTCTGCGGAACTAATGACTTACCTTTAGAGGTATAGCCTGCAGGTATGAAATTATGTTGAAGACCTGATTAATCTATCGAAATAGAAAGTGGGATGATGTCGAATTGAAAGAACATATTCAAGGACAGAAGATTTCCGTCTGGACGTCTCCGATGTTTCAAAATGAACTAATCAATTTGTGAGAAATTATCATAAAAAAACATGATTGTCGCGGATACAAAAAAAAAAAAAAAATTTGCTTTCTATTCCATATTGGCCAATGAAACTGCGGATTTGTCAGGCAATGAACATTATCCAATAGGATTAAGGTTTCTCGATCTTGAAAACATGACTGTTCGAGAAGAATTTTTGGGGTTTTGAACTTCTTGAGGGCCATGAGATGGAAAAACCATTCCAAAACAGCAGTTGATTTTGTTTTAGAAAAAGAAATTTTTTTTTGGATCCGTGTCCATGCGTTGGTCCAGGGGTACACGGCTGCGCAGCAAATTGGCAGGAAAAGACATGGATTTTAAAACGAAACTGTCAGGGAAAAATCTAAAAAAAAAGAATTATATTTTCACTGTGTAAGTCATCGTCTTATTGATTTGGTCATTTAATGACCTAAAACATTATTCGCGGAAAACCTAAATACGACTTGCGATTAGAAGACAATTTTTCAAAGACTCCATCACTAAGAAAGAAAATTACAGATTCCCAACTTGCCTAAAACTTGTGAACCGTTGGATCAAAAAATATCATTTGGGTGTTAGTTTTGGTGCATGTTGCATACATATATATGCCACTGTTAGTGTGAGATGACGTTGATACGAATACGTCACTAAAGGAAATTCATAATCAAACAATTCAGTGCTTTGTTATTTACTGACCTCAACAATCGAGCTTTTTTTCAGCTTAGATTTTCAGTAATGGCCAAATATTTTGCTTAGTTGAACAGTGGCTAACGTTATTCAAACAAATTTGACATTATGCGTGCTTGATCAATGTCAAAAGAAGAATTTATGTTAAGTTGTAAGGGTTATTGGCTCCGGGGTGTCCCCCCTTGTCAGGATTCACATCTTTCAATGGCGGCATCCCTTGATTTTCCTTTTGCAGTGCTGTATGTTTTAGAAACTTTGGTTAACTGCACAATGACTTACACACATTCATAAATTTTCGCATACACCGTTAGGTACGTTTATGTTAAATATACTGTGACTGTGTGGAAATTAACATGATTGTTAGGAAATGATGAAGTTTTGTAGAGATATTAACTGTTGTTACTGCGATGATGTGTTAGAACGTGAGGCTAGGTTAAGATTTTGTTTCAGTAATGTTAGGTTTGCTCGAGAATTTTCTTATGTCTCGTTTATGTCATATTCAAAAAATGGTTTGACAAGGCGAAGACACTTTTTTCTATTTAAGTTTGGTTTAAACTTTGTTGTCTTTGCAATTAATTCGTTGGGGATTATGATATTTTAGACGAGGTTATGATGATATTTTGTTAAATTACGAATTTGATGTAAAAATTTGTACGTTAGCATATATATTCGATTTTTACAGTATGCTGATTAGAGCGGGTTATGCTTTAAATTTTGTTAAATATTACGAATGGTAATGTAACATTGATATTTTAGGATTGTTGAAAAAAGGGGCATAGGTTACGTTTTACGAGTGTAGGGGTACTTTACTGTGTTAAGTGCGGAAGTTTGTTATGTTAGTGTTTATTCGTAGATAGGTATGTTAGGTGTTGTCGTTGTACATTATATCTTAGTTCAGGACGATAAGCATTTTATTATGTAAAGAAACCTTTGTTACGTTATAGTATATTCGTTGATCCTTATTAGTTATTTTAAAAAATATTTTTTGTGATTATGTATTAGTCGAAAGGATACTCGAAATATGACATGAATTCAATAGATCAATAGAATCAATAGATCAATTGGTAGGAGGGATGGGGAGGGGATGACGGTTTGTTTGACTGATTTACTGAATTTACTGCTTTAAAATCAGAACACTATCGCGTTACCAAGATATTGTATTCAAAGAACTTATTTTTTGTTTATGATTGATAGAAACTCTTGTTATGTTTCAGTTATTCGTTAGGTCTGTATGAATAAAATTAGACGATGGTTATGATAAATTTTTTGTTAATATTACTGTGTCAATTGTAAAATTAACGTTAAATGTTAGAGATATGACTGGAAAAGTAGGAATAGGTTACGTTTTGTATTGTAATGTTAGTTACTTACTAGGTGTGTAAGTGTGGAATTTGTTAACGTATAATGATTTATTAGATGCGTAAGTTAGGTTAGTTTTGTATGCAAATTGTTTTCTTACCTGTCAGATATTAATGTTTGAAACATTGTTATGTTAGATTATATTCGCTGGTAGTATATAAAGAACTTAGATTTATGTAATGTTTATCGAATGATGTACTCGATAAATGCGACGAAATCAATAGTGTTAATGTAAACATTAACATTGATATGCTAGAGTTATGCTTGAAAAGCTATCAGTGAATGGGTTAGTTTTGATACGCTATGCTAGGGACTTTGTGTTTTGTTAAGTATGGAACGTTGTTATGTTTAGTAGTTTATTCGTCGCAGAATGAGTTGTTGTTAGGTTGTTCGTTGTTACATTAGTTTCTTAGTTCAAGTTATGTTATGTTATAGCTTTATTAATGTAAAACTTTGTTACGTTGCATATATTCGTTGGTTAATATACAAAAAACTTATTTTTGTGTTTATGTTTAGTCGAAATGAATACTCGAAATATGATATGAATCAATAGAATCTCAAGAGCTTAAAAGCGTCCTGGGGAGGTGTGGAGGAGGGTTATGATGGTTTGATTTGCTGATTAACTATGTTTTACTGCTTTAAAATATGTAAAATTATTACAATTTACTGTGATATTTTATTCAAAGATTATTTTATGTTATGTTTGATAAAATTTTTATGTATATTACAGTGTTTCGTTGGTCTGTATGAATAATAAATAGTTAATGAAATATTTGTTAATATCATCTGTATCAATGTAAATTAACGTTATATGTTACTAATATGCTATGGAAAAAGTATGAAATAGGTTATCGTTTTGTATGCAATGTAGTTACGTTTACTGGTGTTAAGTGTGGAACTTTGTTAATGTTAACTGTTTCATTGAGTGACGTAAGTCGTTTGTTTGTCCGTTAGGACATTATTCTAGTTTATATGTTGCCTATGTTAGCTTTATTATGTGAAACCAATGTTAATGTTAAGCTATATTCGCTGGTTAGTATATAAGAACTAATTTTTGTGCTATGTTTATCCGAAACGATACTCGAAATGCAACGTAAATCAAAAAGTGTTAATGTAAATTAACAATGATTTTTAAGAGATATGCTTGAAAAGTGGGAATAGGTTCGTTTTGTACGCTGTGTAGGATATTTAGTTTGTTGTATGGAACTTTGATTTAAATGTTAGTAGTTTATTCGTATGCAAGGTATGTTATGTTCTTTCATTTGTGGATTATATTCTTAAGTTCTGGTAATGCTATTATGTTATAGCTTTATTAATATGAAAACAATGTCTACGTTAGCATTATATTCGATGGTTAGTTTATAAAGAACTTATTTTTGTCTATGTTTATCCGAAAAATGGTACTCGATATGAGACCTGGCTCATTAGATCGAAAGATCAAAAGGTCATGGACGGGATGGGTAGGAAGGGGCTGGGAAGAGCAGTCGGTAGTTTGATTTATGATTTACTGATGATTTACAGCTTTAAATTCGGTAAAACTATTAAACTTTTAATATAATATTTTCTTTCAACACATAACTATTTTTTATTTGCGATAAACTTTTATTTTTATGCTAGTTTTGATTAAACTTTTATGAAAATTTGCGAAAACTTGTTTTATTTCCCTCGTATGTTCGTTTATTGACTATGTGATGATGGACGCTGTTTATTCGTCTGGTTGTTGTGTTGTGTTAAGTATGTTATGTTACATAGTTTAGCTTTTATGAGGGTAACTTTACTTTGTTTGGTCTTTACACATTAAGGTATTTGATGAGTTAGGTCAGGTTAATGATAAATTTTTAATACATATTTACATATTATCTATAAATTAACATTGTCATGATGGAGATATGTTTGATAAAGTGTGAATGGACTATGTTTTTGTATGTCTTGTTAGTTACTTTTAATGGTTGATAAAGTTTGGACCTTTGTTATGTTAGCGTTTATTCTTGCTTAAGTTGTGTCAGGTATTTAATGTATATTATATTCTATTTATTTTGATAATGCTTGTTGGCTTTATTAATGTTTTTAAATTTTTTTGGCTAGCCTACTTTCGCTGCTCTGTATGATAATTACACAGGGTTATATTTAAATTTTTAGTTAAATATTACAGTGTAATGTAAAAATTAAATTGTTTATCGTTTAGAGGAACACGTCTTGGAAGGTGGTGAATAAGTTAGTTATTTGTTATGAAATTGTTAGTTACTTCTTAATGTTTGTTAAGTATGGAATCTTTGTTAATGTAACGTTTATTCTTTGTGTAGGGATGTGTCAAGATTTTGTTCGTTGTGCATTAATATTCATAGTTACAGATAGATGCTAAGTAAGCTTTATTAAAGTGGGAACTTTGTTACGTCACATATATTGATTGATCTTTGTCTAAGACTTAATTTGATAAGTGTATGTTATCATCCCATAGTCGATACTCGAATGTGACTTGGAATCAATGCATTATAAGATCCATAGATCAAGCAATAACAGGGAGTCGGTGGCGAGATGGGGTTTGATTTATGATTTACTATTAGTCAGGTATGTAGAAACGTTACATTTTAGTAAAATTTGACTTAAAGTAAATAGATCAAATAGCATCAATAGGATCATTAGATAAATGGATCAATAGATCCGACCTGGACTGGAGGGATGCTTGGATGTGTTTGATTTTGATTTATGCTTATAGGGTATGTAAACGTTACAATGTTAGTAAAAATTTGACTTAATTAAATAGATAAATTGATCAATAGATCAATAGATAAATAGATCACGAATTGTTTGCAGGAGAGGTGATGGGATAGTGGTTTGATTTATGACTTATTGATTTATTGATCAGATCTATCTTACCAATTTTAGTAAATTTTGGACTTAAATACAATTAGATCAAGAATCTAGATCAATAGCTTCCAAAACTGGACAGGAGGTGGTATGGATGAGTGGTTTGATTACTGATTATAGGGACATATGTAACAAACGTATACAATTTAGTAAACAAATTTGACTTGAATCAATAGATCAATAGATCACATAGATCAAGGATGGACAGGAGGCTGGTTGGATATTGTCATGTTTGCATTGTATGATATTAACTGATTTTACTGAATTACAGACTGTAAAAACGTAAATTTGTAAGTTGTAAGCAACTTAATATAAGAAAGTTTATTATATTTATTTAGACTGAGACCCGATGTTCGGATGCACCATTGGGTTTCGTCTCTACTGAAGTAAACTATAAAGATATAATATTTTTGTTAACGATTGTTTAATTAACTCGGCACGCACCTGCCTCCCAGCACCGGAGCTCGAAGCAAATGCCTCAGATTCATTCGAACTCTTTCTAGATTACACTCTTGCCTAATCACAAATTTCAGCTTTAGTGATACATTTAATATTTTGTTAAGAGGCGGGGTCCCCCCTTACGGAGAGACCTTTTGCAGGACGTACTTCGTTACGAATAAGGTACGTACCATCTAAATCTCTCGAATTTTAACCCAATCATAAGATTCGGGTAGGAGGAGGTGGTGTTCGGAAGTCGGAGTCAGAACGGATGGAAAAGAAACGCAGGCGGAATACCGAATCGGAGGCGTTAAAAAAACGATTCAATGTACAGGAATCGTTTTTTCGACTCCAGATTCGACGGTCCCTTCGGGAATAGAAATCTTCGACCATAACTAATATAATAAAAAATGTGTATGTGTATGGCGCAGCGCTCTTAATCTGCTCTCCTCTCTCTCTCTCTCTCTCTCTCTCTCATCTCTCTCTCTCTACTCTCTCTCAATCTCTCTCTCTCTTCTCACTTCTATTCAGGCATCGAACACTGGCTCGATTAGGACGTATAGAGTTAAATCATCTTGGAATTGAAAGCCAAAAGGCATTTAAACCCGGGCTTTAGCGGCTACGCTCTCGGGGAGAGGCACCCCTATATACATCCTTAGAGACTTGAAAATTCGCGTGTAATACCCAAGAAACAATTATATAGATTATATTCCAAGTTTTTGAAGCAAATTATCTCTATTCTTATAATGAAAGGCTGCACGCTCAAATGTCTATATACTGGAGATGATAGAGTTTGAATAAGGCTGAAGAGCTTATTTAACCTGTCCATACTCTCTGACTCCCTTGACCCTCTTTCTTGCGACATGACGTTGGTCCTATTCTTGTATTCTATAGGTAATACAACGGCAGGCGCTCGAGAGAATTGACTTTCGCAGTCCTACACACTGCGTCACACTCGATACACAAGAGGTGCTTCTTCTACATGAAAATTATGTGAATATTGTAGACTCGGAATCAAGTGTGTAGTACTATTCTTTCCATAACATCTGTTTGTGGAAATTCTTACTACTTCTATTTTCGCTGCAATATTCATTTCTCTATTCAAAGCTCCCGCAGTCTGCGCCAACCTGGAGGGATTGCAGTTACGGCAAGGGACAGGGTGGGTTTACTTTGCATTTATTTTAATTTTTGTTTTTCTTTTTGTAATTTTTTTTATTTTTATTTTTTTCACTCCTTTTGAAAAGGGCCCTGTAAAAAAAAAAAAAAAAAAAAAAAAAATATCAAACCCGTCTATTGATTGCACTGGGTGCTACCTGTTCACCAAGTTACATATGAAGGTTTCAATTACTCTGACGAGAGTTGAAGACTTTGGCTAAGACAAACAAGTGAACGACACAGGCTCAATTGGAGTATATAGAGTATGAGTATTCGTTAGAATATTAGTTGTGAAAAATATGAATGAATTGGAAAAAAATGTAGTTGTGAAATTCGCCGAAATCCAAGACGTTAATGCATAGATTTAGATTTAGATATGAGTTGACCACTCAGGAATCGTTATCGCAAGACCCCTAAATATTGTTTACGCTTGCTAGTCTCAAATAGGTATTTTTTTTACTCACCTCGTGAGTCGTGACACAAAAATTTTAATTACAACTGTAGTAGGCTTGCCATGTTTTGTATTTATAAGTATCATAACGGAAAAAAGACTTTTAGTATTCTATGATTTTTTATTAATTAGCATATGAAAAGGAAAATATGAGATATTTAAAAAAAACACAACTAATCTTTATGATCATATGCTAAGAAGGAATAAATACTCAATCTTTGCGTAGCCCATATAGTAGAATCTGACAGTACACACACACACACCACCACACCAAACACACACAACACACAACACAACACAACAACCCCACAACACACACAAACAAACACACACACCAACACACACACACACCACCAAACACACAACAAACATATATATATATATAATATTATACTTATATATATATATAATATATATTATATTATATATATATACTATATATATATTAATATATATAAGTAACTTATACTGTATAAATTTAATAAATATAAATCAAAACTCTAAAATGAATTCATGGAATGAGTATGTATAAATATGCGTAACATTTTGAAAGTATTTTAAAAATAAACTTTGTTCAATTCAAAACTTTTTTTTTTTTTTAAATAAAAATACCAAAAAAAATTTCGTGTCCCAACGACATAATTGAACACCGGTACGCTTTCAAATTCAGTGTGAAACGTAGACAAGGACTGCCACTGAGAATTTGCTTTCTTTAACGAAGCTACAGGATGCACTCTATCGAGAGACTATGGTTTTAAGTGGCACGAAGCTTTCAAAGAGGGCCACTATTTACTCTCTTTTTCTCAAATTATCATTTCTAAAAATTTATTGACAGTACCACTCATACCTTTGATGATACTTTTCAAACGTCGAGGTGCAAACTGGCAACATTTTTCTATTCACTAATTTATTTAGGCTATTCTGCTTAAGGATATGGGATTTTATGTGTGAGATGGGCTTGACATACCAAACCTTTGAGCAGTGGCATATGGCAGATGACGTCACTGCTCTCTAATTCTTTACTTTTGGTTTCCTGCTTCTTTGCTTACTTTTGTCTAGTTTTCTCTTCAGACTCGTCAAGATCAAGCATTGTTGAATTGGAGCGACCTCTGTTATCACTTTTTGTTGTTTTTCATAACATTTCTCAGCATGCACATCTAACTCCCTTATTCTATGCCGGTGACTCAACTATCTATTCTTCCATTCATTTCCAATCTGCTCTCCCTTTCATTTCTAGAATTGCTTCTCGACTTTCATATTTCTGGTTCTATTTTTGAAGATCTGGATGAGATTTCCCGGTGGGATTACCTCAACCTTTTGAAGTTTAAATTTTCAAAAACAACTTTTTCATTCTCCTCAAAAACACCCTCCAACGTTTCCATCTTCTTCCAGACGCTCTCCATCTCACATGTGACAACTAAACTTACTTGTTTTGGTTTGACATAAACATTAATTAAATTGGAATCACAATCTAAGGGTTGCTAAGGGTGGCCACTCAAAGGAAGGTTGGAATTCTGTTCAGGATGCCGGAATGTTTCTCTTCCTAACAGTTATCTCAATTATATAATGGTCCTCTCCACCTTTATGTGGAGTACTGTTAACACATTTGGAGGGGGATCTGGTTCCAACCTTCTTTTGGGTAGGGTTGAGTCTAAGGCTAAAAGATTAATAAACGGTCCCCTACTTTCTAACTCCCTTGATTACTCTATATCTAGACGTGCGGTTGAGTACTCTATCTATTTTACTATAGGTGCTACAAAGGCAGGTGCTCGAGGGAGTTGACTTCTCCCACTCCGCCAACATTGCGTCGCCTATTGTCATTGACATTGCCATTGCCATTGTCATTGCTATTGCTTTCTCATGATTTATGTGCGGATGTTGAGAACTCAAGGCTTGCTCGTTGTGGTGCCTCCTTCTTTTCAGCCAGCTTTCTTCTTTGGAACTCTCTGCTTCATCTAAAACAGATGAATGCAGAGAGTTGTAGAGTTGCAGAAGTGCCTCGCTATTTACCTCTTCTTTTCCAAAGTTCATCCCAGATCCTAGAAATTTGAGTATAGGCTTGGGATTGGGTGGGTTTACCCATTATTATTGTTATTTTATTATTCTGGCCCCTCCTTGAAAAGGACTCTTCCAGTGAGTGGTGGTTACCTGTAAAGAAAAAAAAACATATCTAGGGTTGTTCTACTCAAACTACTCGATTTTATAACATGGTAGTAAGAATTTTCGACTCATCACCTCTCACGCTCACACTAACTTCTCTAGCTATCTCTTCCTGCCCATCGAATTTGCACCATCCCACTTCTTATAGTATCGCAATTACAATGAACACCTCTTTTCTCTCACATTCCTCCTCCTGTTAGTAAAGCTAGTGCGACTCGTATACAGAGTCTCATCCTTTCTTTGTTCCAATTCTCTGCCCCAAGACAGTTATTCTCACTATGATCAATTCTACATGTGTTCCTACGATGTAAATCTGATTACGCAAGCCTGGCTATGATTACAATGTTTTGCCCCGCAGGTATTCCCTTGTTGACATTTCGCGGTTTAGAGTTTCTAAGATATTAGCTCAAAGTTTGACAATAGTGATGCATGTCGGCCATTGTAAATTTCGATCCTTATGGCCTCTGGAGACTTTTTCTATAACACACTGGACATTTGGCTGGCCTCTTGTCTGGTGGATCTAACTGTGGCAGTTTGTTATTATATCTTTATTTGTTCACGGAGATAGTTATTAGATTGTATATTTATATTATGTTCTGTATATATATTATGATATTATTTTATTTAATGGTATAGGTATGATCTACTATTGATGAACCGGTAATATTTCTGTTTTTGTATGTTATATATATTATTTATAATGAATTTGTGTATTATTATATTATTTGATTATTAGTTATTATGATTAGAAGGCTATCTTCGGTATAGGTTCATATTATTATATATATATGTATTATTATATTTATTTAATGATTATTATTTATATATTATATATTATATTTTAATGGTTGTTATTTATTTTTTAATATTAATACTATATAGTTATTTGTATATTTATAAATTATATATTTTTATATATAATTTATATATATTTATATATATATATACTAATTAGTATATATTATTATTGATATTAGTTATATATTTATATATACTATATTTATATAATTGAATATATATATATTATGGTACTATTACTATGTATTATAATTACAGAATCAGTTAGGTTTTTAGGACTAAAAGGAGATTGACAGCTGAAAACCTTTCCTCTTTTATACATTATTTATTCGTAAAGTTTATATATACCTTTTGAATTGATATACATTTATTAGCAAATCATGATTTAACATAAAATAATGTATTTTTTTTTTGCTATAAAGATTGCGAAATTATATCAGATATATATACTTAAAATATTTTGGAAAGAAATGATAATTCTTCGATGAAGAGTATAGTTATATATTTATATTTATTAATTATTATTGTACTTATTATTAATTATACTATATTATTGTTTATATGTAAAAGAGAGATAGAGATGAGAGAGAGAGAGATGGAGTGTAGAAGAGAGAGTGTATATAGAGTCACGACTACGCGGATGCTTTATTTGGTGTGGGTACTTATCCAAGGTGTGATTGCGGAAACATTCGCCTAGAGCTGTTTTTGGTTATTTTTATGCTTTTTTAGCAGTTGTTTGAGTACTTTTATGAACGACTAAAGCAAGTTCTTGTTCCTATTGGTTCCTTTGAAGAAATATTTCCATAAAAGTAGTCGATGATACTTTTGGAGTTGGAAATCTGTAAAAGGCATATGACTGTCGATTTTCTCCCTCACATCGTTGGAGTTTTGACTGTTTTGTGGAATTGTGTGAAATTAGAGGTTTCTGTGGTCGGCGAAGCGTTTTCTAGGTTTCTGACCCCGAAATCCAGCAATAGTCTGTAAGAATTAGACTTGGAATTTTCCTAGGGTGTATTAGATTTTGACGTATTTGAAGCGTCTCAATCAGTTGGTTTCCAGGGCCGATACGTATTCCGGCTGGTTTCAGGTCGGATGCCCAAGGTCCATGATGCACTTGACTTGAGAATTTATCCTTAAATGCCTTAGATTATTGACGCTTGAAGGTCAGAATTGTATGGTCCGTGCTATCTCTCGCAAATGCTCTTCCATCTATAATCTTCCAGTGGTTCTGGTATAGACGTATTTTCGGATGGATCCAGGATTTAAACGCGAGAGATGCCAAGTTCATTTCGTGTTCTTAGTTAACTTGGAAAATTTTCTATTTACTCATCGTTAGATATGTTACACTTGATGTGTCACTATGTCAGGGTTTCTTAAAGGTCCCGCTAAAACAGTCAAATAGGTTCTTTTAATCCAAACTTTTCTGCAGGTTTTAGGCTAGATTGGAACAAGTTTTATTAAGCACACTTTATTTCCTCATAATTGTTAGGGAGTCTAGTTGAACGTTTATCTCCTCAAAGATTGCTATCTCCCATTTAGTTGGTGGTTCGTCATTGGCTAAGTTGCAATCTTAAACCTCTACTTCCTAAGTAGGATGGAGCTGATGCGCTCAAAAATTGGAATAATTTTATATGAGCCGACATGCGGTGAGAGAATGATGACATTTGAATGAGGAGTGGAAAAGAAAGAGAATGATTTAGAAGAAAGATAGTGTAGAGAAGAGAACCAGAAAACCAGAGCTGAATTCGTAGGGCATTCAGCGTATATAATTGGTTTCTAGTTTGTGTATATGGTGTTGTCGTTGATAATGAAGAATGGTTCCTGAGATGTAACATCTTGTTCAGCTGTTTGAAAGGTAAAGTTTTTGGAAAAATAAATTATTATATTTTAGTAGTATTATTCATAAATTTTTATTAATAGTATTTTTGTAAATCAATATATATTAAGTACGTATTTGTGTTGAAAATTCGTGTTTGTTGGTTCTTATAACTCTCAGTTTAATTTTTAATCTTGATTCTATTTTTATTTTACTAAAAAGTTAAATAATTTATAATGGACCAACATCATTTGGAGTTTAGTTATTTATTTATAAGAAGATAGAAGAATGGAATTCGGTGGAGTCGCTCGTATAAGTCAAGAAGGTATGGATCAACCAAAATGACGTCCGGTAGCTCAGCGGTTAGAGTGATCGATATGGTCTGTCTCCAACTAGAGCTCGATTAGTACTGGTATACGGGTCATTGGGTTCGTCGATTTGCAGATGTGTATGTATACTTCTTTCTTGAGTCTCGTATTATGCTCAGACTTGATGATAAGTTGATTATGTTATAGAGCACACTCCTCCTTAGAATTAGGGCTTTGCCAGTGTATTTGAATGCAGCTGGGATTCCAGGTTCTTGATGCCTATGTGGATATAAATAATAAGATAAATAAAGAGTAGATAGAGACGATAAACCAGTGAGTGGTATATTTTTATTGAGAGGAGTCTTGAAGATTAAGTTGCAGAAGAAATGAGCCCATGTTGGATGTGTTCGGTGCAGTAAATATTCATTAAGTTTTGGGTATTAATGTATCCTGTGAGGTTCGCTGTGTTTAAGTAATGTTCTTATATAGGACGGAGATTCTATTGCGTAATTGTTTGAGGTTTCAATGAATCTCTCCATGGTTATTATATGAGAGCCACATAGGAGGAGTTGCAGAGAAAAAGGGACAGTGGTGAGATGTGGGTTGAGTACTGTAGTTTATATTGTTCCTATGAGGAGAGACTTCATCAGGAGCTTGCTGTATGTAATATAAGGGTAAGTAGGATAGGCTAGTGAATAAGTGGTATAGTGGAAATGATGTAGGATTATGGTTGTTAGTAATGTCTCGGGTTATGATGTATCGAGGGTTGTAGCGTATTGTATTTGTGATCGGTATCCAGATGATGTTATGTTATCATGCGTTTTTATGCGCTTATTTTGCTTGTCACCGGTCATCGTTCATTTTTGTGATAGTGAGGTGTCGCTCTGGTGTGTATATCATATAGTATCTGATTATCAGATCTGCATGGCTGTTTACTTATTGATTTAATTACACTTGGTTATTGGTTGTGTGATATCTAATATGTTGCTCTTTCTGTTCGGATTTATGACCAGGTCCCTCCAGTTGGTAGATATGTTTGCCGAATTATGAAGTGTGTGAGGGGCCGAAATCCATGTATAGTGTCGGTTGTCTGCTTAGCAGCAGCTGAGTAGTGTATTTCCGTAGACTTGTTAAGATAGAGTAGTGTGATATAGATATTAAGCACTCAGGTCAGTAAATTGGAATCAGTTGCGTCATAAGTGAAGATATTTTTAGATATGATAGGGTATGTATATATATTATATATTGATTCTAAGAGGATAGCTTTGACGGATTTATTGATCTTCTCGAACTGAGCCTATTAAATAATGAGATAGTAGTTTTAGTTGATAATCGTTTAATGCGATCGCGTGAATGGTTGTTTGTGGGTAGTATTAATAAGTGTATATGTAATTGAAGGCTTTAGTCTTATTTATATTAATTACACTGCGATTCGTAGCAGTTAATGTATGTAATAGAATTCATTACTATAAAATGGACTCTTTTAAGTCGTATCTTTTTAGTCTTGGATTTTGTTGTGAGATCGGCTTATCTACTTCTCTATTCTATGTATGGCGTCGTATCTTTTATAAGAGTACGGCTCTTGTTTGCGTTAATCTTCACTTCACTTTACAGGTGCACCTTTATCGTGTCGGTGCAGTGCTTGGTCACTATGATGATTTAGATTCTATGGTTTATTTGGCATGTGCTAGGAGACTTTGTTTGTTGTTACTAGTATACTGCCTTGGGCTATCTGATGCAGCTGCGTCGATTTCTTATTTATGCATCGAGCACATTATGGAATATTTTCTTATTATAAATGTGAAGTGATCTTGTGTCATGTTTTAGTTAGCGTTTGTCAATATCTTTTATTGTCTTGTTCTATAAAACTGCGCATACTAAGTGTATATTTCTGTTCGTTAATTATTTGAGATGTCATATGTTTTAATTTTGTTATTGCATTCTTCGCTATTTTTTATGTTTATAATTTTGTTTGCCAGAGTCTTTGATGTAGATATTTCTGATATATTTATTTTTTTTGGTTTGTTACTTTTATATTTATGTATAAATTTTATAATTTTTATTTTGCTTTTTATAGTTTTTTATTATTTTATTTTATTAGATCGTCTATCTATATGTTATTATAATCTGTGATCGATTTTTAGTTTTATTTAAGTTTTTTAGTTTTTAATTTTTTTTTATATATTTTTTTTTATAATATATCTGGTATCTTATGTAATTTAGGCAAATCTTTTAGATTTATTTTTATTTATTATGTTTTCTAAATTGATTTATTTTAAATGTTTTTTGTTTTACTAAAAGTTTTGTTGTGTCTTTATTGTATGTGTGAATAATCGATGATAATAGTGATACTTTGATAGTTTGATTTGTTACGGGTAGTATACTTTATTGGTTCGATTTTTGACTGTATTTGAGGTTAACATACCTCCTCCCCGCCGATGCACCCCGCGTTGTATTTTGAATTTGAATCTGTGATGCGTATTGAAGTCATTATTTTGGTTATATTGTTGTTTGTTAAAGTGCATTACATAAGTATAGTTCGTTTTGAATAAAATATCTAGTTTATATGTGTAAGGATATTTTGGACCGTAAGATCTCAGTATAGTGTGATAAATGAGTAATTTGCTTAGTGTAGCGCAACACCAGCATTCCATACCCTCTTTCTACCCTTGCCTTACTGACCTCCTATTGTGGGTGATTCCCTGGCTTACTTGACTATTTTCTGGTTATTATTTTGTGACGAGAAAGTCTATAACTAGATCTGTATAATATCTCTTTTTTGAATTAATAAATATTCTTGTGAATTTCAGTCTGTTTATTGTAAGGTTAATGACTGATGCTAAAAGCTGTGAGTTAAGCAGATATAATGCTTAAGTGATAAAGATTTAGGTAAAGCTGGATTTTTAGGCTCGCAATTCACTAGTCACCGACTCCTCCTTGGTTCCACCTCCCATTCGTGGTATTTCAGTTTATTTGTAAATTTCTTATGCACTTTAAGGTTCAGATTTTTTTGGGGTTATCATTTTTTTTGTTATAAATCGATAAACAGTAAAAAATTAGTTTCTTTGAAAAATGCAGGCTTACATAGTAGCAAACATTGTGCCTAGTCACCCCGAGCCCCTCTTCCTTTCAGATAACTTATTTTATTTGTATTCTGGTGTGAAAATGTGTATAATATATATTGTGTAGGTGATAGTATTGTTGCTCTTTGTATGTCATATAAACTGATTGTTTTGTTTCAGTATACAATGCTCTCCTTTCTGTCGTGCTATATGTCTGTTTTCTCTGAGTCTCTGCCTGTTCTGTCTGTCTGTCTGTTCTGTTTGTCCGTGTCTCTGTTTGTCATTCTGTCTGATTATTAGTGATTTTCTATCTATTAATCTGTCTCGGTGCTGTCCTTGTTTGTCTGTCTGATTGTTCTGTTCTCTGTCTGATCCTGTTCTGTTCTGATTGTTTATCTCTTTCTCTCTTCTCTCTCATCTCTTCTCTCGTTCTCTCTTCTCTCTCATGACTTCTATTTCTTCTCTCTCTCTCTATCTCTCTCTCTCTCTTCTCTCTTCTCTCTCTCTTCTCTCTCTTCTCTCTCTCTATCTTTCTATATATATATATTTATTATAATATATTATATATATTAGATATATAATATACTTTACTATATACTCAAATATATCTATATATATAATAGATATATTATATATATTATATTATTTATTTATTTATATATATAATATTATAATATTCGTAGCTATTATTAGAATAATTTATATATATATTATATATTTATTATATATATATATACTAGATATATATATATGATATAATTATTATATATTATGTTATTATTACTTTATCTTTATAGGTACGCATTTCGTATACCTGGTATGCTTTAGTACTATATGTTTTACTGGTTAACGTTGTCTTTTATATTTATGTAATGATGTACTTTGGCTGTTGTATTACTTATTATTTGGTAGATCTCTCTGAGATATGTGTTTAAGAGTTTATTATGTTTTGAATATCTGTGTATAGGGATTCTTCTTATGATAATGTTATTGGAGTAGGTTATTTATTAAGGAAGTCGTTTATTCATCGTGTTTCTTAGTATTGTGATAATATATATATTGTTATTAACGCCCCTGTGAGTTGAATAGTTCTTCCGTTTTTGGTTTTCATTCATGGGGTGTGCGTACTGCGTCGTAAGTGCTTATATGAGCTTTGTAACATTATAATATACATTTATATATATAATATATATTTTAAATATTATATACTATTCTGATTTATTTATCATATCTAATCTAATCTATCCTATTCTATCTATCTAGCTATACTAATCTATATGCTTGTAGTATTTCGAACCTTATGTGGACATACGGTTGATGTTTTGGCTGTTACTTGTGCACTGTGATGCTCAGATAGAGTCAGCGAGTGGTCATTGGGTGATTTTGCTTCTTGGGTATGGCCAGCATTTTTGCTTACAGGATAATTTATTATTCTATCTATCTATCTAAATCTACTTATGATATCTTCTACTATATCTATTTACGATTTTGCCAATCTTACATAATTTATATTTAAATTAATAATAAGAATATGTACGAATGAAATTGCTGATTCTATCTTCTATTTGAATATTTATTTATAATATTATTCGTATTACTATTTATATTCTGTGAGACTACTATCTATTATGTTCTTTATTAAGTATCTTTTAAATAATGAAATCTTTTTAAAACTCGTGTATCTATCTATCTATCTATCTATCTTTTCTTTTTATCCTAGTTTTCTAATGCTGTCTTATTTGTATATTTAAACTTGGATTATGCATCTAAATTTAGCATTAGTGTATGTTTAGATCTTGGGTATTATTAAACGTTCTTACACTTCAAGTAGTTAGTAAAGTTGATCTTAGAGTGGAATTTGTAGGTTTGCTACTGTTAGAGACGGTATGACTGATCTCTGTTTATGAACTGTTATATATGTGCTGGATTTGATGTCATATTGCATTGGTGGATTTGTTTTAGTTCTCGTATGTCTTGGTTTTTGAGTGTATTCCATATGTTTTGTTGTTCTTTGTATGTATGCTTTGTTGTAGTAGTTATGTGTTTAATATAGATTTTATGATATTATTAGGTAGTTTATGTATATGAGAGAGCTTTTTAACTGTATGTGTGCGTGATCCGTTAATTTTTTCTCTGTTGTGTGCGCTGGTTTGTGTCTTGATTCGTGATGTGATTTTTGTGTGTCTATTTTGCATCTCTTTGTTTCAATTTCTTGTTTATGTATCTTTTTGTCTGTATCTAGACTTATACTTTCTTTATAATAGTTTGATTGTGTTTGAATTTTGTAGGAGAGTTTCCTAGATTTAGTTGTTGATGTGTAGTTTGAATTTTTAAGGAAGAGTGTTTTGTGAGATATACATATTGATTATGTTGTGTGCGTGTTGTTTTTTACCAAATGATATGTATTGAGTTATTTTTGTTTGGGATTATTATGTTCTGTCGATTCTGAGTTATCGATTCTCAGGTTTCTCGTTTATGAACGTTGCTAGTTATAGTTGTATTTTCTTTAGTATGTGTGCATATGGTAAGTGATTATATATATTTTTATTTTGAGATAATTTTTTACTGTATGATTCTGCTTGGGTTGTTGGTATGTGGTTTATTAAATTTCTTTAATTTTTTTATTAAAAATATGTACTTTATGGACCCTAGAGCAGTAAAGCAGTAGCGGAAACACCAAACACCTACCCCATCAACTCCCTCACAACCCGGCCATACTCTATAGCTTTACCTCATCAAGCCATATTTGAGCATGTATTTACATAACACAGCATAAAATATCATTTTCTTTGTATAACATAGCATTAAAAATAAGTTCTTTGGATGATCACAGCATAAAATATACAAATAACATTTCATGTTTTTAAAAAATCTTTTATTCATTTAATAAAAATAAGCCCTTTGTATAGAATATTGCATAAAAAGTTCTTTGGATGAATATAAAATAATTTATTAAAAAACATTTTATTTTTTTACTAAATCCTTTATTCTTTTTATGTTTATAACATTAACATAGCAATATTTAGCAAGATCTAACAAAAATTTATCATAGCCAAACCTATCTATCATACTGAACAACGAATAAATGCTAACATAACAAAGTTTTAACATCAATAAAGCTAACATAATATTACCTGAATTAAGAACATAGAGTATCATAAAATATCTGACATACCTTAAGTACGAATATACTGCCAACATTAACAAAGTACACTGTTTAATTAATAGTTACTGCAAAGTAACTAACATTAAATCACAAAACGTAACCTACATCCCTACTTTTATATCATATCTATAATATACCAATGATAATTCAACATTATCATAGTAATATTTAATAAAACTTAACAAAAATATTTATAATATTATAACCAAACTAACATATTGAACTACGAATAAATGCTAACACAGCAAATTTTTTTATGCTTATCAACAGATATCAACATAAACAAAGAACCTAACCTTACTATCATATTAACCAACGAATAATTGCTAATATATCAAAGTTTTAACCAGTAAAACAACAATATCACCTGAACTAAAAACATGACATACTTAGCATATATTGCGTACGAATAAACTGCTATCTTAACAAAGCCATATATTTTGTTTAATGTTTTTATTTTGTTTAAATATTTTTCCACATTTATAATTATTATTATTATTATTATTATTATTATTATTATTATTATTATTATTATTATTATTATTATTATTATTATTATTATTATTATTATTATTATTATTATTATTATTATTATTATTATTATTATTATTATTATTATTATTATTATTATTATTATTATTATTATTATTATTAATATTATTATTATTATTATTATTATTATTATTATTATTATTATTATTATTATTATTATTATTATTATTATTATTATTATTATTATTATTATTATTATTATTATTATACATTTTGCTTGGTTATGTAAAGTAAGTCTAGATATTGCTATGCAGACTGCTGATGGTAAGTTAAAACTTTGTTATGCCAGTGATTATTCATAGTTCAATATGTTAGTTAGATTATCATATGACAAATATTTTGTTGTTTTGTTTAATTAACATTGTTATGTTATTGATATGATAGAAAGGTGGATTTAGGTTAAGTTTTGAGGAATAATGTTAGTTACAATTAACAATATTGATATGTTATAATTGCCATAGAAAATGGGACTAGGTTAGGTTTTATGGGTAATGTTAGTTACTTTCCCGTCGATAAGCGAAGTTTGGTAACGAAAACAGTTTATTCGCACATAAAAGTATGTAAGGTACGTTATGTTTCTAGTTTAGTATATTGGCAATATGAATTTTACTAATGTTAAAACTTTGTTATGTTAGTATTTATTCGTTTGGTTAGAATGATAGTTATGTTAAGTTAGGATAAATTTTTGTTAAAGTTTGCTAAATATTGCTGTGTTAACGTGGATTTAATATTGATATGTTATAGATATGTTGGAAAAGTGGGATTAGGTTAAGTTTTTTGTAAGTAATGTTGGCCATTTTACTGTTGTTATAAGAATAGGTTTTTACTAAAATATTTATTCTTTTTATATTTATAACGTAAAAGAAATTGCGTTTTACTGACCATAAAGCAGTAAATCAGTAAAGCAATCCACCCGCCATACCATTCGTCCCGTCCACGATCTATTGGTCTATTGATCTATTGATCTAATGATTTAAGTCATATTTTGGTATCTTTTTGTATAAACATAGCATAAAAATAAGTTCTTTGAATAAAAAATCAAAATAGGGTGTAATAGTTTACAGACCCTGATGCGAAGGGAAAGGATAGGGGTTATGGTGACAGCGCTACTGCTTTGCTCATTTAGGTTCATTAAAGTATATATTATTAAGAAAAAATAAAAAAAATTAGTAAAACATAAAAAGTTTTAAAATTTTCAAATAAACATTTATAAATGAATAAAATAAAACTATAAATGTAGAATAATATTTTAAAATAATAAAAACATTAAGCAAAATATAAATGACTTTGATAATGATAGCAGTTTATTCGTACGCAATATATGTTAGGTATGTTATGTTCTTAGGTCAGTGATATTAAAGCTTAGTTTTACTGGTTAAAACTTTGATATATTACAATTATTCGTTGTTGATATGATAGTTAGGTTAGGGTTCTTTGTTTATGTTGATATCTGTTGATAAGCAAAAAAACCTTGCTGTGTTAGCATTTATTCGTAGTTCAATAACATTGATATAAAATAATAATATTTTATGTAAAAGAATAAAAGATTTAGTAAACTTAAAGCTAAAATATATTTGGCGCTTTCGTGATCATTCAAACTATTTTGCCGCAAAGTGTTATACAAAGGGAATATTTTTTTGTAAGTTATACAAATACTTATGCTCAAATATGGACGTGACTGCACTTAAATCAATAAAGCATGGTCGGGCGAAAGGGGTAGGGGGGGTAGGGGTTATTTTGTCTGCGCTACTGATTTACTGTTTAGGGTCAATAAAGAACATATTTTTAATAAAAATAAAATAATAAAAATTATAAGTAAACAAAGTTTTAAAATAAAATTTTAAAATAAATAAAAATTTTGTATAAAATTTTTAAATAAGTGGGAAAATAAATATTTATAACATTCACACATATTAATATTATTGATGACATTTACACACACAATAATAATAATAATAATAATATTAATATTATTTACAATAATAGTACACAAAAAAATATTCATAAAAATAATAATAATGATAATAATGTAATAATATTGGACATTTACGTCAATATCACGAGTTAATCATTTTTAATTGAGTAATTTATAATCTATAATTATAATTTAAAATTATATAATTTTAATTATATTTATAATTTAAAATAATCTCTCATATATATATATATATATATATATATATATATATTATTATATATATATATATATATATATATATATATATATTATAGTATATATATATATATATATATATATATATATGTTTTACAGGTAAATACTATATATATATATATATATAAATATATATCAATATACAAGAGAAAGATATATATATATATATATATATATATATATATATATATATATATATATATATATATATATATATATATATATATAAGACTATTATTTTTATTTATTATTATCATTATTATTTATTAATATTTATTATTAGCCATTTTTTTTTATTATTATTATTATTATTACATTATTATATTTGTTTACAATTATTATTATTATTATTTGTCATTATTATTACATGGTTACATTATTATTATTATCATTAAAATTATTTTTACTGACATTATTACGCATAATATTATTATTATTATTATTATTATTTTATTATTATTTATTATTATTATTATTATTATTATTATTATTATTATTATTATTATTATTATTATTATTATTATTATTATTATTATTATTATTATTATTATTATTATTATTATTATCATTATTATTATTATTATTATTACTGGAAATTTGACTCGCTGTCAAATCTAACGACCTTAAAATTTCAAGTCATATCAGCCATTGACTCTGGATTTTCCGGTTCTAGAACCTCAGAAAACGCCTTCCTTGCGCCGACCCAGGAAACCTCTGATTTGACTCATCAAGCGTCAAAATGAAACGATGTGAGGGGAAAATCCAAGGCATGTCACCATTTGACTTGGATTTTCGCCCAAACGCATCAGGGACCATTGAACTGGTTTCCCTGGCACTGGAAACGAGCTAATTTGAAGCCTTAAACGCCAAAAGTACCTAAAAATGCTTAAAAAGCAATAAAATGTCAAAAACTTTCATCTAGTGCCAAATGTTCGCCAATTACCGAAGTCGTGCTCTATAATTTCTATATATTATTACATATTATATTATTATGATATATATATATATATATTATTATTATTATTATTACATATATATACATATACATATATTATTATATTATTATTACATTTATATATTTGTTTTTATCGTATATAAATTCCTATATATATTTAGTAGGATGAATATTATATATTATATTATTGTATTATATAAATATATATATATTATATTATATATACATATATATATATTATATTATGATATTATTATTATTATTATATATATATATATATATAGCATATATTATATATATATTATTATTATTATTATATTATTATACATATTACATATATATTATTATTATACATACATATACACATATATTGTTATTACATATATTATTATTCATATTATTATATATTATTATACATATTATTACATATATTATTATTATTATACATATTATTATAGTTGAAAGATATATATATGCATATACATATACATATACATATATATATATACATATTATTATTATATTATTATAACATATTACATATATTATTACATATTATATATATATATATTACTATTATATTACATATATTATATTACATATATATATTATTATTATTATTATACATATTATTATTATTATTATTAATATTATTTATATTATATTATTATAGTTATTATTATATTATTATACTATTATTATTATTACATATATATATTATTATTATTATTATTATATTATTATTATTATTATACATATTATATATTATTAATATATATACATATTATATTATTACATATATTATTAAGCATATATATATATATATATATATATATATATCAGGTTGTTCAAGTACAAGTACTTGTACTTGTACTCCTTGTAACTCTAAGTACATTTTTTGGAGTATTTGTACTTGTACTTGTACTTGTGCCTCTCTAAAACCACTGTACTTTGTAATTTGAGCCTCTTGTACTTGTACTTGTGTTTGGTACTCTCAAAGTACTTCTGGCATTTTTAACTTGCCAATATTTTTTCTTTATATCATTTTCCTACGTAATATATTATTATTTTTATAAATGTGTATTCTAAATAAATTTCCATTTATGAATGTAAAGTTTGTCATTATATATATATATATATATATATATATATATATATATATATATATATATATATATATATATATATATATATATATATATATATATATATATATATATATATATATATATTTATCAACCACCTTTTTTTTCCCCAAGACTGGGGTAAGGTGTGTAACATGTACCAGAAACAGAAAAAGTAGTAGAGGAATATGACACAAACGAAAGAAGCCCAGCCTAATTCCATTTTTATATCCATTAGAAGGAACTCACTTCACACAGAAAAATCCAGGCCTGTGGCTTCACGGGACCGTGACGGGACCCTCACTATGGCATCTGCCATGTAAATTCATCCCTTGATCCAGGGCCACACCACCCTCATTAAAACCCTGCTATTTACTCCTATTATGCATTTTCTCGGTTCTTGTCATACTCTCACATTTCACCTCCGGCACAGGCTCTTTCTGCTGATTAACTAATTTTCTTCGGTCTCCCAGTTAGCCGACTTCAACACATACCTCAATACTCATCCGTTTAACTAACTGACCATCACCATTCTTTCTCAGCACCAAACCATCATACCACTCTATTCCTCATTTATCCCTTTTCATACCATACAAATCCCCTGGCAGGTAAGCTCATCTCTCATTTCTTATTTGTCTCTTCTCACACCTAACACGCCCCTTAAGATTGTCCATCTGAACACATTGTACTTTAGATCTATACCTCTTTTCCAGACCATAGTCTTACTACTATACATTAAAACAGGTAACAACTCTACCATCACGCAAGACACGAGCGCACTCAAGACTCTGGTCTCTTTACATCCAACAAGCGATTTAATTGCACCAGTCTCCTTCCCGTAATTCACAAACTCTACCTACACTCGGCATCATTCACCCCTTTCGTCCAACATATATATATCCTTAAATATTTAAACTCAGTCACTTGTTCCAGCTGCTCACCATCTAGCATAACTTCACACTGAGGACTGTCCTCACTCATAACCATAACCTTACTCTTATCTACGTTTACTTTCAAACCCATCCTTTTACACACCCTCCAAATCTTTCTACCAATCCTCTCAAACTCTCTTCAGATTCACCTCACAAAACCATATTATATAGGCCTATATATATATATATATATATATATATATATATAGATGTATATATGATATATATGTATTTATATATATATATATATATGTATATACATAGATATATATATATATACATATTGGTTATATATATATATACATATTATTACTATTAATATTACTATTTTTTAAGGGCCCATATATATATATATATACATATATATATATATATACATATTATTATTTATATATATATATATGAATTATATGGATCAACTGCTATTAGTATATATATATATATATATATATATATATATATATATATATATATATATATATATATATATATATATATATATATATTATATTTATATATATATATATATATATATATATATATATATATATAGGCGAGATGGTGATTCATTGGATTTGGAAGATGTATAACAAAACGTTTATGGAGGGTATAGTTCCGAGGGATTGGAGGAGGTCAATATTAGTACCTTTATATAAGGGTAAGGGGGAAAAGGTAACTGTATTATAGGGTAATTAGTTTATTGAGTGTTGTAGGGAAGATATATGTTGATATTTTGGTCGAAAGAGTGCGTCGAATGAGTGAAGAACTAATTTGGGGAAGAATAAGGTGCGTTTAGAAGTGGTAGAGGATGTGTGGATCAAATCTGTACATTGAAACAAATGATTGGGATAATGAGGGAGGAGAAGAATAAATTGTATTTAGGATTTATGGATTTGCAGCAGGCGTATATTAGGATTAATAGGGAATCTATGGCAGGTGTTAGTGATATGGTGTTGGTGGTAAGCTTCGGAATAGAATCAAAAGTATGTATGACGATAGTGAAGCGTGTGCAAGAATAAATAGAGTCGAAAGTGATTATTTTAATATTAATAGCGGAGTGAGACAGGGATGTGGTATGTCTCCTTAGCAATCCATTCTGTATATGGATGAGGTTATGAAAGAATTAGAGGTAAGGGTATAGATAGAGTTAG
>JABUQX010034616.1:0-25000 GCA_015478945.1 Trachelipus rathkii | reverse complement strand
CACAAGAGTAACATTTTATCTAACAGAGAAGCAGAGCTGCGGAGGCTCTTCCAGTCAGATGGTAACCTTGTGAAGTTGCAGGCCTACTACTTGCTATGGGACTCCCAGCATACGATGCAGGTGAGTGGCGACTGTTTATTGACACTTCCAAGAGCAGTTTAAAGTGTGTGTTGTTACACAACGGCAACAGGTAGGCTTCGGTTCCAGTAGGGTACTCGGTACGGATGAGAGAGGAGTATGCAAAAATCAAGACAGTTTGGAGAGGCTACAATATCAGGTACATGGATGGTAAATATGCGTCGACCTCAAAATGGTAAACATTTAGCTCGGTCACCAAGCAGGTTTCACCAAATATCCCTGCTTCCTGTGCTATTGGGACAGCCGGGCGGCAAAGGATCACTGGACCAAAAGAGAATAGCCACCGAGGGAAACCTTGACTCCAGTTGACAGGAAAATCGTACTTGAACCACTTGTACAGAGAGAAAGCATCATCTTACCTCCACTACACATAAAACTTGGTTTGATGAAACAATGTGAAGGCCCTGGACCATGATGGTAAATGCTTCCGCTATATATGCTCAACGTTTCCTGGTCTGACTGACGAGAAGAAAAAAAGCTGGGATATTTGATGGCCCACAAATATGCGACACTCCTCTGTGATGCGTGCCTTGCTAACAACAATGACTGTGTTGAGGACAAATACGGACACTCCTCCATGATGTAGCACAGAATTTTCTGGGGAACAGGAAAGCCGAGAACCACTAACATTGTACAGGAACTGCTAGACAGTTTTCATTCTCATGGATGTAGAATGAGTATAAAGTTGCACTACTTACATTCTCACCTAAGAAAATTTCCGGATAACCTAGGCGATGTTAGTGATGAGCAGGGTGAACGCTTCCATCAAGATCTAAAGTTCATGGAAGGACGTTACCAGGGCAAGTGGGATATTAATATGATGGCCGACTATTGTTGGAGCTTGATGAGGGATATTCCAGACGCTATGCACAGAAGATCGTCTACGAAGAGAAAGTTACTACCATCGTAGGTATGTTTACATTAACTCTAAACCCATTCCTTCTATTACATTCATTGTTGTCCCATATTACTCTTTTATCATAGTTGTATTATATGTTTAACATATATCTAGTCAAAAGACATTATCATAATCATTGCGATTTGTTTTCTTCTCCCTTCATACTATCCAATATATATATATTTATATATATATATTATATATATATATAACTTATATATATATGATTATATATATATAATTATATATATATATATATATTATATATATATATATATACTTATATATTATATATAACTAATAATCCCAATAATTGGTGATAGACGCCTCTTGAAAAAGTAAAAATCAAAAATTTAACCAAATCTGTGTTACCACACAATATCTCACAAATGCGATGTGATATGCAAAAAACGATTACATTTTTGGAATCAGCACATCAATATAATCAATTGCGAAACCCCGTCCAAGAATTTCATGTTTACCAGTGTTATATACCAAGTAATATAATACAAAAAGTAAATAACTATTTATTACCTATAGCAAACCATTAAATAATTTAAATAATTAAAATGAAAATTGAAAAGTTTCGTAGTTAAAGATTTAATCTAAACTTCATTTGAATAAGCTCTAAAGTTAAAAATGACAGAACATTAGCTATTCTCCATTTTCAGGTGATAACCTATTTCTTGTGGTTTCATAAATTTTCCTCCTTTTCTAAATATTCTTTCACTTTCGACTGATGACGGTGGAGGTGAAAGGTGCTAGTTCTTTCAAATTCATAAAACTTTTTCCAGTGTTTTTCCACCAATAGGGAATATCATTGTCTTCACTGGTCAAAGTAAGCAATCTTATATATTTGTTATTTCTTGATGTAATTCCGTATGTAGCCTTTTTAGCTTTTTATGTCCAATAATCACATTGTCAGAAGAATGGGACTTTCTTTTTTCACTCTCACTTTTTTTCTGTATTGACGATTTTTGATGCCACAATTTCTTTAAAACAATCCATTAAAGAAGTGAAAATGCGAACCTTCAGCTTCACTTTCCCCTCTACGTGAATCATCGTCAGCCGAAGAGTCAGGAGCTAAATTTTCATGCATTTCTTTCCAAGCTCAACGACCATATTTTTACTGATTCATCTGATTCATGTTGAAAATTAGCTTGGATCGCAGATCTAAGAAAGTAGCTACACACAAAGATTATCACATAGAACTTAGAAAGTCTTTTTTCTACTGATTTTTAAGCTCTTCAACGAGTGTAAATATTCCACGAAGCTTTTGCTTTTAATTGCATTATTTAAAAATAGATTTATTGCTAAAAATGGAAGGGATCACTTGGCGACTGTTACTTCACGTTTAATGCTTGTTTTTAGTGATGTTGTCAAATGGCTCAAGTAAATGGAATAATTTTGGCCACTGAAAAATCAGTCAACATTTGTTTTGCATTCAGCAGCGCATAATGGATAGGAGAACCTTTTTTATTCAACATCTTTTAAGCATATAAGTTCTGTTTCAGCGTGTAGAAACGTCTTTTAATTTTTGCTGTTTGACATTCAGCTTGCAATCTGTAAAGGTTTAAAGCTTTGCAGCTGCCGTTGCTAAATGGTGAAAATGAGAGGATATGCTTCTGCAAGTAAATAAAATTTCTTTAACAGACTTCTGACATAATACTGAATCGTGAATGCATAGTTGCAAAATGTGAATAAAACATGAATTGATAGCAAGCCACTCTCCTTATACCAGCTACCATGTTTGGTCATTATCCCGTATCACTAATGAATTCTATTTTTTAGAATATTGAAGTAAATGTCAATGGCCCTTATAGGATCTGAACAAATGACAAACGATTTTCGCATATTGGCTACAAAATTTGGCTATATTTTTATTTTTTGGAAAATAAGCTTCTAATTTCAATTTTAAATTGAATAATTTCCCTTATGTTGACGTAATTTAATGTTTATAAAGCTCAATATTCGGCCCGAATAGTTCGGCAAAAAGCCGAATACCGAATATTCGGTATTTTGGCCCGAAATTACCGAAATACTTACGCGAAATATTCGCACTCCCACTAATTATATATATATAATATATATATATATATATATATATATATATATATATATATATATATATATATATATATTATATATATATATAATATATATATATCGAAATATCGATAGGTTAGCCACCTCTAGCATTGTTCTACTTCGTACGATAGCACAATTACATAAAATAAGTTTACCTGTTGCGAATGATTTTAAAACAATAAAATATAAAATAATAAATATTTTACTTTATAATTAAATTGTAAATTTTTATAATTTGTAGCTGAAAGTCCATTCTTCTCGTTTTTTGACATTGCTATAACTCAATCACAAAGATTTGGCCCAAAAGCCCGAATTGTGGACATTACCTCTTTTAGTTGCAGCGCAATTGAGGGGATTCAGTCAATCTTGGGCTCATTGTATTCCGAAATAACGGTTTTAATTCTTTTAATCTAGAAAAGCATCTTTCAGCTTCAACAGATGACATTAGGGTAGTTATTAAAATTTTTAGCAATTTTAACGTTTCTTCAAAAGTCTGATCCATTTAATTTTCCATAATGTAGTTAACAGAATCAAGAGCTCCTTTCCGGGAATAAAAATCTTCTCTAGAATATATAACTTCAAGTTCAGATTTGAGTCTCAAGATGTTAAAAAATGGATAAACAGTTACAGTCCTTTTAAATGAAACTGTGGGAAATGAGGTTCTATAAAATTTAAAGTCTTCACACTCGAAAAGTTGAGTGGATACTAGATGATCACTAAACGAAAACTTCTCCTTAGACTGAGATATTATTATATCACACACTTCATACTCAGCAGCTTTTCCAATTTTGTAGTAATTGGAAGCATTTAACGATCTTCTCTTCACCTCACAAACATCATACGTTCCCTCAATTTCTTCCGTTATGGTGGTCATACTGTTTCTAATCTTTCCTAATTCTAATTGTAGTTCACTCACAGCTTGTTTTATGAGAATTACGTCTGCATTTCTTGATTGAATTTTATTATAGAAACAATCTACTTGTGGCATTATATGTCGAAAAACAGTGAGCCAAACTACAAAAGTAGGATCAGTCAATAGTCTTGGCAAACCTCCAGCTTGATCTCGTGTTCCTCGTTTGCTTTCATTTCGAATTTTTTTAAAGCACTCTAACAATGGCTCTCTATGTTCAAAAACCAAGTTTACAGTTCTTATGTTAAAATTCCATCTTGTTTTAACAGTTTCTGGAAACCGTTTCCCAATAACTTCATCTTATACAGAGCGGACAGTAAAGATTTGTTAAAAAAAAAAAAGGTGGAATGCTAATGTGATATAATTTTCGTAGACAACTCTCCAACTTCCAAACTTCTGGGATTTTATATATATATATATTATATAACATATATATATATTTATATATTAATATATATAATATATTATATATATTATATATATATATATATATATTATTATATATTTATATATATATATATATATATATATAATATATAATAAATATAATATAATAATAATAATAATAATAATACATGATTAATAATTATTTAATCATATCCTAATTGTACGACAACTTACAAGGCGATCACGCTAATCGCTCCAAATTAGTATATTTTATTGTATCACTGTATCACTGCCAGACGTATGATTTTAACATGACTATAGGAGGAAGAGCGAAAATGATTTCGCTCGCTCTCACATCTTCTTTTATAAATAGAAATTCAAAATAACTACATACAACTGATACAAGTATGTTTGTTCAATTTCTTCCTATTCAGATGAAATCATCGTATCGTTTCTGCATTATTACAAACAGTTTTTAAAATTTACATTATATTTTTGAAGTTATAAAACCAGTTGCAAACAGTGATATTTTGTTCATCCTTCATTAATGAAGGAGGAGCGGTCGCTCCATCACTCCTATACACGAGTTCGCCCTGATATATATATTATATATATATATATATATATATATATATATATATATATATATATATATATATATATATATATATATATATATATATATATATATATATATATATAAACTTTGTAATTTTAAATCATTTATAATAAATAATTTAAAGATAGTATAATAGTGGCAATGGAGATTGGAAATTGTGATTCGTTCTTTTACAACAGTATTGTAGAAATTAGGAAATCTGGTTTTTATAATAAAGAATTTTCATATTAAAAAAAAAATAAATAAATATAAATAATATAAATTTTGAATAAAATGTCATGATGAAGTATAGGGTAAAATGCATTCTATAAAGGTTGAATGAATAAATTGAGGGGGATGAGAGGGGGGCGCATGTTAATTAAAGCGGCTCCCACTCTAGGATCATCATTCATTGTAATAATAATCATTTGTAGACTGTTTATAATGGTTGTTCTTGTTCAGCTAAAGGGTGCTCATGTAAACTTAAAATATGCACATGCAAAAGATAATCTGTCAATGATATTTTAAAATAAAGTTAGAGATGGTAGCGAAATTTAAAATGTATAGGGAGGCTTGAAAAGAAAACCAACTTGAAAAGGCGGGGGAGTCCTGCACTCTCTCACCTCTGGGCGCTTGCCTTAACATAATAGCAATCCATCATAAAAAAGAAAATATAAATTTTATAGTGCTGTGAACGAAGCAATGATTTTGCTGGTATTTAATTGTAAAACAAAATGAAGTATAGTATGACCTATACTATGGAGTAAAGAAGTTAAAAGAAAATTGTGAATTACTCAATTGGAAGAGAAATCAGGGGAAGAAAAAAATAATAACTTCCCATTAAAATTTGATTGTTAAGAGACATCACTCCAGGGTTAGACAAAAATCATCATGAGTGCAGATGATTTGGCGTGTTGGAGTGGAGATGGTGAGAGGTTGAAGCAAATGGTGCTGTGTTTCGCAGAAAAGTTGAGAGAAGCAGGATTGAATATGAATGTGGAGAAAACAGAAATAATGGTAGTAAGCAGGGAGGAAGAGGAGGAGTTGATTGTGGAGGTAGACGGTAGAGAGATTAAAAATGTGGATATATATAAATATCTAGGAAGCACTTGGAAGAGAAGGATTGAGCAGTATGGCAGGACTGTAAGAGCAGTATACCCCATCTTGAAAGATAAATATATGATCAAAGAGGTGAAGAAAGCAATATACGAGGGAGTGTTGACGCTGATACTGTTGTATGGGGTGGAGACATGGAGCATGACAGGGAGAGAGGAGAGTAGAATTCAAACGGCGGATATGAATGTTCTTGAGGACAGTGAATTGGGAAAGACGAGAAGAGCAGAGTGAAGAAACGAGAACCGTGAGGGAGAGCGTGGGTGTGAAACCCATGATGAAAAAGGTAGACCGCAGCCAGACTGAGATGGTGGGAACACCTGGAGAGGATGCAGGGAGAGAGAGTTGCCAGCAGGAGGTGAAGGTGGAGACCGGAGGGAGTGAGACCGAAGGGAAGACCGCGGAAGAGGTGGAGAGAGACAGTAGAGGATTCATGAGGAAACACCAGATGCCTGCAATGGATGACTGATGGTGGATGGGATCGTGATGGATAGAACAAGATGGAAGCGGAGGTTGGCCCCACTGACAGGCTCGTAAGCCTGACTGGAGAGAATGTAAGATGCAAGATAATATATAATATATTATATATATAATATATATATATATATATATATATATATATATATATATAATATATATATAATATAATTATATATATATATATATATATATAATATAATTATATATATATAGTATTATAAATTTAAATATTTATTATTAAAATTATAATATATATATAATATATATATATATAATATAATATATATTATATATATATATATATTATATTTATTATAAAAATTTTATATACTTGGACTTGGTAATAGATTTTATATATATATATATATATATATATATATATATATATATATATATATATATATATATATATATATATATATATATATATATATATATATATATATATGTAACGGAGAACAGGGCAGTAAGGCATAAAAAGTGCACCGGATAAAAGCCTTATCGTTATAAAGCCTTGTTCTCCAAGTAGTACACAAAATTAAAGAATAATTTAATTCAGTTGTTTTTGACTACTAGAGTGTGATTTAAATTTTAAGTTATAAATTATAATCAGTAAAAAGAAAATAGAAAAGTAAGAAAAATATATAAGGGTACCTTGAAGAAAAATGAGAAATTACTTCTCCTATTGCATTCACTTCAAGACACGATTAGGCATTTCTATGAATCTCCAACGCGGGTCGCAAATGCCTCTGGAACTTCATTTCAGTTCATTGGTGCTGGTCGTCTATGTGTGACTTGTGTTGGTTTAGAAGTTACTTTACGGTGTTACACTTTATTTAGATTTAAATTAGATTCAAGAAGAGTATTTATAGATGATAGAGAAGAAGGATAGAAAGAAAAAAAGATGTGTGGATTTTATTTTTATTATAATATAATTAATTGAAATATATTTTATATACAAGATTTTTAAAGGCTAAGGTTAGGGTAAACCATCAGGTCAGAGTATTGGTTATACAACTTAAAGTTAGGTTACTTAATAGTTAGGTTGCTTTATATATAATAGAAGTTTGGCCGAACACTATGGAACGCACCTACTTTCCGATAAATTATTCAGTGTCCGATGTTTTTATGATCCCTGTTTTCTGGTTCAAGACTTTTATCTGTGAGAGTGTTTGTTTACAATCATACATTCATTCACACGTATTTACAGAGTTTCAAAATATATATAAATTAGGCATACACTTAACTTAGGATTAATTATTTAAGACATCATTCAATTTACTAGTTTCTAAAAGTTTTGACACGATTTCTGGGCTAGCTCATGAGGTATGGGACTGATGGGGATAACTATTAAAGGCACTTTCCTAAAGTTTTTCTAATTACACAGTCCTTTCATAAAACGATAGCTGCAGACTATGCGTTGGTTGAGATGAACTGTTAAAGTTTTAGATAAGTTCCACTTGAAAGGCACTAATAATTATCACTTTTGGGGGCAGGAGTAATTATCCCAAGACCTCGTAATTGAGCTGGTAAATTTCAGGCCCAGAATTAACAAATTGACACAGTATTAAAAAGTTTTCCCAGGAGTGTGACCAGTATTGGAAAATTGGCCCTGGGGTAGAAACCCTAGAATTATAATATATATATTAATTTTAATCATAATCTAGTTTAGTTTTTCCAAATTAGTTTATTATATTATATTATACTTATTATATTTAGTTTAGAAAAGAATATTTTCCTCACCCTTAAATTTGCAAAGAGGGGATTTTTAGTTTCTTTTAGTTTCACTTTGGGGGATAAGCAGATGATGTCTTGACACTAAACTGTAATTTTAAATGTTTTTATCACATTTTTATCTTTGAGTATCAAGTCTATATTGCACATAATAAACATCTTACAAACGATAATCATAGTAAAATATATATAACTCACCTCGAGAGTGATGTATAAGAACATTCATGCAACAGCAGACAGTCAAGAATATAAATGTAATAATAATATCTGTTATAATATACTGATAAGTAGTGTGTATTATTATTGATGTTACTGATATTACTGATATTATCTGACTTTATATTTAAAGAGAAAAATAGAGAACGTTAAAGGCAAATGCTGATATTATGTAAATAGATTAATAAATATAGTATAAATAACGATATGTGGATAATAAATAAAATAAGATAAATAAAAATAATAACGTCCTGGTTTTACGGTTTTACAAAAATGGTTAGTTATACCAAAAAGGTATAACTATCAGCTAATACTATAAAAAACAAACAAACCAGGGTGTAGTGTAACAGGCCCCCTTACATCCTCCCCCGCTAAGTCTAAACCCCCGCTTAATTTTCGACGAGGGAGATGAACAACCAAGTCAGTGAGGGTTAAAACCAGCGGTGGAGGAGAGGATGGAAGGTCTACCTGTGTTCAGGTGTTTCGCTTGAACCAAGGATTCTGTGACTGTTTTATATATCTTGTATATTTTAGGATAAACAAAATTTTATATTTTTAAATATATCAGAAAATTAACAGTTAATTATTTTAATATTTTAAATTGACAAAGAGATAACTTTTTAATTTTTTAATTTTTGCTTTTTCTGATATTTTTCTCTGCATGGTCTAGGTTAGGTTCAATTGGTCTAGGTTAGGTTCAATTGCACTTAAAATGCAGAGATTGTGGTATGTGAAAAGAGAGAAGGGAATATGTTTGGGAAAGATAGGTGAAACAGGCATTAGTAACATTTCCCAGCAAAGAAAACAAATAATTAAATCAATAATTAATAAATCCATATAAAATTATTAAATCAATAAATAATAAATTATTATTTCATGAGAAAAAATTAATTCCATTTTAAAATAATGTCATTATATCATTAGATTAGGTAAATTTCATTAAATTCAATATAATAATAAAATTCAAAAAAATTCAAATAAAATAGTTCTAAATATAAATATATTAATAGTGATGAATGCCTCTTTTTATTAATCATTTTCTGATTAATTCACCATTCTTCCACTTCCATTCAACTAATATACCTTCTCACATTATTCAGGTAATGAAATGGCTAACACCTCCGTTAAATCAATATTGCATCAGCTTTTATAATTTGGAATATAATATTATTATATTATTACTAATTTATTTGTTTGTTTATTGCTCAACCGACACATACATGTTATATATGTTTTTCACATATATAGCATGTATGTATCGTAATTTTATTATACTTACAGTTTCTTTGTAGTCTTTACGGTGTTTATGATTCCTACTTACAGTGAGTATGATGTTGCAATTCCGATGGTCAAAAGAAAACAGATCTGTAACTAGAATAATAACAGGGAGCCAGCCCCCAATCAATTGTGTCATGCATGAATTACCAGCATGCTACAATGATTGGTTCGTGGTATTATCATGCACAATAAAAATTTTATAAACAATTAAGTTTATAAAATTATCCAAGTAGTTTAGTATTTTAATAAGGTCTAAGACCATTTGCAGTTATTTGGTGGCTAACCCTTCATGGGGTTAGTACTTTATTTAGGCCTGTTCTAAAGTTTATCAAAAAAAAAATTTATTTATCTGGTAGGTAAGCAGCAGATGAGATAATAGAGAAGAATTGAGGAGTACAGAGTTGAAGGATAAGCAAGAGTAATTTAGAATCTTTAGTAAGTTAAGTCAAAAGCAAAAAAAAATCAGGTAGAAGGGAGAAGAAGGTAGAAGAGAAGAATCAGAATATGACAGAGGAAATACCACTTATAGTGGTAATTTTATACTTCCCTTCCCACTTTTTCCCTTTTATCAGATGTGTAAATGTTCTATTATTTTTTTTCAGTGTAATAAATTGAATTGGTAAGTTCAATGAATCCGTTAATAAACAAAAATGTGTTTTATGTCAATTATTCCGTGTAATATGGTTCAGTGTAATATGTAATTTAAACATGTGAATATGGTACTGTAAAACAAAAATCTTTAATGTGTTTTGTGTATTATGTATTATATGAATAATATCTGTGTCTGTAAAACAAAAAAAATAAAAATATATTTTTGAATATTTATTCAGAAGTATTAGGGGGAGTGGACATTAAATAATTATAGTGTATACCTCCCAAGCATTTCAGATAACACGGTTCACCTTTATATTTGGATCCGTGGATAATTGGGACTGAAGAATTATAATAAATGTGTACAGGTGTTTTGTAAAGTTCAGTAAAGGCTGTAATAACTTCAGGTAGTGGTAATTGGCCGGGAAACCCCAATAACCTTAATTTTTTCTGTATTTGTTTCCCAGTTAATTTATATTTAGAAGAGTGGTTCTGTAGCTCTTTCACTATAGTCTTTCGCACCTCCAAATGACGATTCACTAATCCATACAAAAACATTGAAAAACATTTATACAGGGAGTCACCCCCACCGGAGATTTCTATTGGGAAATACCCTTCGGGGATAAACTCCATCATAGAAGCTTCCTCTAACAGGTCAGAATCTTCCCCTATGGGGGAACGAGAGAGTGCGTCGGCAACTACATTTTGGGTACCGGAAATGTGTCTGATCTCAAAGTCGAACTCATATAGTTCTTCCATTGTTCGAGCTAATCTACCATCAACTAAACTCATATTCTGTAGATATATAAGCGGCATATGGTCCGTATATATCACAAATCTAACTCCACGAAGAAATGGTCTAAGGGACTTCACCGCCCAACGCAAAGCTGTCAACTCCTTATCGATGACCCCGTAGTTCCTTTGAGCTCCGTTAAAGGTCATCGAAATAAAAGCAATTGGCTTGCGCTCTCCATTTTGAACTTGAGAAAGACAAGCTCCAGCGCCGATATCTGATGCGTCCACATGTAATTCCATTGGGGAAACATCTGGACTGTAGTCTGGAAAACCTAACAAGAGAGGATTAACTAGGGCCTTTTTTAGAGTCTCGAAAGCTTCCTGACACTCAGGGGTCCAGTTTACTGTTTTTCCCCCTGTTTGGCATGACAGTGGCTTGCTAATTTGGGAGCAGTTTGGGATGTGTCTTCTGTAGAAGTTTATCATACCTAGAAACTGTCTGAGATGTTTAACTGTAGATGGTACAGGGAACTCTAAGGCTCCTTGAATGTTTTTATGTAGAGGAAGGATTCCGTTGTTTGACACATGATGTCCCAAAAACTCCACTTCTGTTCTGCATAAGCGAGTCTTACTTGGTTTTAGTTTGTATCCATTTTTCTCTAAGGCCGTTAGAACCCGGTCCAACATGTGTAAATGTTCCTCTATGGTTTGACTGAGTATGATTATGTCATCTAGATACACCATGACATTTGCCCAAGGTAATTCAGATAAAGCCAGCATCATACCCCGTTGGAACGTTGCAGGTCCGTTTTTAACACCGAAAGGCATCTTGAGATACTCGTATTGCGCGAAGGGGGTGGAAAATGCTGTTTTTTCGATACTATCAGGTTCCATTTCAACCTGATAATATCCTCGAACGAGATCTATTGTTGTGAAGTACCTATTCCCATGCATATTATATATCATGTCTATTAAGTTGGGCAAGGGAAAGGAATCTGTTTTGGTAACATCGTTAAGTTTACGATAGTCGATGCAAAGTCTTAACTTTCCATCTGGTTTCCTAACAGGAACCACTGGTGCTGAGTATGGTGATTTGCTAGGACGTATTATGTCCTGGTCTAGTAATTCTTTACACTGTTGTTCTATTTCTTGTGCCAGTGGTCCTTGAAACCTCCGTACTGGTAACCTGACAGGGCGAGAGCTTTCCACCTCAATAGAGTGAGAAATGTTAGTGGCCACACCCACGTCATGGTCACCAAAACTAAGAGTAGCCTGATGCTTCATTAACACTTTAATGAGGTCTTCTTTCTGTTGTTCATTAAAAGGAATTTCAGAAAAATGGAATTCTTCTTTCAATTTTTCGGGTGTCCATGTTTCCCTACGTGTTTCAGAAGAATCTGTATGGACAGAGTATATTTTCGGTGGTGGTGAACACTCCTCTTCCTTTAGAGAAAATATCTGACCCATTATGGTGCCCTTTCTTACATACTGCATTCTCTCAGAAGTATTAATAAGTGCCACATGTTTTGTTGAAGAAGTCATTTCTAATACCCCTGAAACTGATATAAGTTTACCCTTATTATGAGTACCCCCTTTGAATCCCACGAGATCTAACGAACAGTCATTTGGCCCCTTAATTTCTACCATTCGACATGAAAAAGGAGGAATACTCACAGAATACACATTCACGCATTTATAAAAAGGAATAGATGAACTTTGATCTGTGGCAATGAGTGTTATGGACCCCCCTGCCCTGTGTATTAATTGTCTTTTTGTAAGATCAGGTAATATGTGATTATCTCTCAGGGCTGCGGCACCCAGTATCATTGGTGCTGGCATATGTTCTAGGGGGACAACTAGGAAAATAATTGGTTTTGAAATGAAATGTGTTTCAGGGAAGTGTAAGGGTATTTCAATGTATGATTCTATGGGGACTACATGATCACGGGACAATCCACTGATGGAATTTACATTTATTTCTGATGAAGGGAGTAATTTAATGTCTTTTAAGGTGTAAGAAAGTATCTCTGTACTGATTAAACTTACTCCAGCCCCGCTGTTAGGGAGAGTTAATGGAAAGAAGACCCGGATATTAACTGTTAACAGAGTTCCCAAACCACCCAATAAATTTAGAAAGTGAGATCAGAAACTAAGACAGCGTCGAAGATCAGAGACTAAAAGGAACTGTCAGTAAAGATTAATGATTAATTCATAGAAAAGGAGAGAAATTTTAGTCAGTTATACTATACTGTTACTGTGGCGACAGGTGTTATAAGTTAAGTCTGAAAAATACTAACTAAGTTAAAAATTAAAAATTTTTAAAAAATCCCCTACCTACACCGCTGTTAATGGTAGAATTAGTGAATCTCCTAACGGTAACTACTTTTATTACCTGAACACTCTCAATTTGGGCCTTCCGCAAAAATGAACCTTCGGTAAGAATCTAAGTACGTGATGCTGAAGATTCCTCCTTGAATGAACAAGGTCAGGTTTGATGAATCAGGGGAAATAAAACAAAACGTTTAAAACAACGTTTATTATAAATTAAGGGGAGGATAATCTAAATGTTGATTTCTATTTCTGAGTATCTGTTATCCATCGGTTTGGTCTAGACCCAAACCTAAGATCGTAAGTTGAAGTCGTAAGGTCAGTTCAGTTAAATTCCATTCAACTCAAGTTTCAAGAGAGATATATTTACAAAAAGGAACAAGAACTGATATGTGTGTGTAGTAAAGGATGCAAATAGATAAAGATCTCTTAACTTTGTGTTCTGTTATTGCAACACTCCAGTGCTGAATTAAAATATGGTCTGCTATTCGGATGCTGAATTTCAGGCAGTAGGCCTCAGCGATAGAAATTTGGCGGCAAGAGATGTACACAAAGCAGGCCCCAGTGGTGGAATGGGCAAGGTAGGCCCCGGCAATGGAACCTGATAAAATATAAGAAAATAGGCATGTTGTAAAATTGTGCTCCATACAGAAAACAAAAAATAAGATATATACTTAAGCATGGCTTCAACTTACCCTTGGGGATTAATAGAAATCCTTCCTCAAGGGTTGTTGGACGAGTCTTGAGAAAGACCGGAGAACTGCTGCAAAACTGCGAAAATAGAAATAGCCATAAGCCAAGCCATACAGATATCTCAAATGGAGCAGCATACACCTCTAAAAAATATGAAGACATTTAATAAGAGAACATAGTAAAAGTAATATCTTACTTTTACAGAGGTGTTAAGTCCTTGTCCACAAGGAATCCTGAGATTGACGGAGATGTGGTGAAGGGACAAAAATAAAAGTGGTCCACTTCACAAAAATAATATGTCTCTGAAAGTGCCTACTTTACTTATAATCTCCTAAAAAAACATGATTAGCAGAGTGGGAAGAAATTTATGATTATAAATAATAATAAAGACATAAATGGAAATACACTATAAATACTAGTGATGCACAATCCAGAGCTATAAATTTTTAGTGATGCACATTTCAGAGCATAACCGGGGTAGAAGTAGGAGCTACTGTGCAGCAACCCCTACATCCCCCCGCACTAAAATTACGCCCCCACTCAAATTTCTTATAATCATAAATTATGTGAAGCCGATGATCTGTTAATGAGTGGTAGGCAGCGAAGAGATGGGATTAAACCGAAAGAACTGATTACATCCTTATCCACACACAACCAGAAAACCAAAATTGTGAAAACCGAAACCGAAATATTGACAAAGCAATATATATATTTACAAAAATATGTACAAACTGAAAACTGTTGTCTGTTTATTGAAGAGAAGGAAGAAAACGCGCCCGACGGGATTGAAGCACGAGTTCCTCTTCTTCGATAAATTTTTTTATCGAGTTTAAAATTAGGGAACGTCTATGATCTGATAGGGAACCATAATCATACCTCTCCAACATCATCCGCATTTCCAACCGGATTTGGTCATGTTGTTGCTGGTCGGAACCACCCAGCTGAGAACGGTATGATAATGGTGTAGACGAAGAAACAGACGGGTAGTCGGACAGATGACTCGGGGTTGATGGGTACTCCGACTGTGGAGTCGTGTAGGCTGAAACGGAGTGAGGCCACTGAGGTATAAAAGGCCGTGGACGAGTAGGACGAGACAGAGCGTGCGAGGTGAAGAAACTCTTATATTTCCTCATGAACTGTTCCAGGAACAAACGATTGGCATGTAACCCATCATATAGCATCGGAGATTGAAGAAACATCTGTTTTTTCTTAATGTATCTGAGATGTGGGGTGTTTTTATACTCCGGCGTGCCTCGTTTGGTTCCATAATAATAATTAAAAACCTCACTACCGCGAAGAGTGGTTTTATCAGTCCACTTATAACGATAATATGCCAAATCTTCAAACAAGACGAAGGATCTGATAGAGTGTTCTCTCATTAACCGAGGGGACATGGAGTCATCATCTTTGAGGTGATCGGCAAAAGCTGGACCCCATGCTTTCGTGATCCGCTTTTGGTTAAAGACGTACATGTCTTTAACTGGAGGAATCATGAGGTAAACTTTGACCCTCGGATTTTTCTTTTTGGCATATTTCGTGATTTGATCCATGATGTTGGGTACACCCTCGACTGTAAAGTTGACCACAGGCTCAAAAACTGTTGTTGACTTGTCTCCATTAGAGATGGATTTTTTCTGCCAGGCCAAGGGTGTAAGTGCCCATATCAGGATGAAGTCAACGTCGGGTTTCATGAGGGTTTCGATATAGGGAGGACAGTCGTGGATAGTCCGACCCGAACCATAATCCACCCTTACATGAAGGTTGAATTGTTCTCTGAGCAGTTTCTTCTCTCGGCGGAGCAACTCCAATTCGCTGGCTCCAACTGCTAAGAGAGTCTTCATACTGCAAAGAGAATTACAGGGGCTTTATTATTTGCATCCGTGTAAGTGATACAAAAATAATAAAGTATAATCTTGTTCCTTCTACAAATATTTAAAATTAAAATTAATATTTAACAAGTCGGCTTTAATTTATTTAAATCTGGTTTAATTTCATAACTAAGTTCATAACTTTGCGTTAAAATAAGATAATATTTACAAAATTTAATTACTTTTAATTTAAGTACTTTTCAAGAAATATAAATCAAATATAAATCAATATTGAATTTACAATGTTTAAATCATTTTTCAAATTTTAAAATTAATTAAAATTAATATGCTGCACATAATAAGTGTCGTGTATCAAATTGAAAAAAGTGTGTTGAGTGACAAAAGAACATAACAGTTGTTGGCTTATCATAATTGTCGTTGAATACCACGAGGGCAATCTTCAACTCTGTGAACTGTGTTTTATGCAAATATGTCCTTAAAATTAGCCTAAAGGGGAAAATTTTCATTTTTACATTTTATTTCAGTTTTATTAAATATTAATAATATTAAATTAAAAATAATAATAATAATAAATTACTACAACCAACAACAAAGTTCTGATAGAATTATAGGCAAGTTTTCAGTGAGGCTGAGATGAATGTAAAGAAGATTCTACAGTGTCACTGAATTTGTCTGAATCTAATATAATGAAAGAGAGATGAGATGAGTGCATGTGATTCGCATCCGCATTAGAAAATCATCCTCAAAACATCCGCATGTTTCTGCATTAACCGCATGCCATCCTGCAAATTCCACCCTGTACCACCCCATGATCATTCCCTCCCAGAACTCACAGAACCCAGGAAGAACGAAGGAAAATGGGAAAATTGATGAGGAAGAGAGCGAAATCCCACAGGAGCGAGCAAGCGTTCAGTTCAACGAACAACGGCAGATCCTATTGAGAAATTGATGAACTATTGAGAATTCTGATAATCATTTTTAGAAACTATTAACTACTAACCGGTCTATAACAAACTACTCCTTCTTCTATTTAGCACGTATTCTAGAGGAGTTTCCATCACATTCGGAAGATCAGGTACCTGTCCCATACGTCGAGTAAATGGGCGAGGTGGAAAATTGAACCTGGTCAAGTCTTCTTCTCCGATGTGAACTAACTCGAGATCACTGTCATCAAGTTGGAGATGAGCAGGATCACCGAGAACTTCACCAACTACATGATATGGAGCTGGTGGTGTTTGAGAAAGTTGAAAAAGTGATGGTAACTGATAATATTCTGAAGGAGGGGAAGATGAAGGACTAGAATGGAAACCTGAGAAATCGGAATGTTGAGAAGACGTACTGAAATTGAAAGGCGAAAAAGGTGGAGGCGAATCTTGTTGAGTTCGAAAAGAACTGAGAACTGCTGAAGGACCAAGGAGATTGGAACTTGGTCTATCCTTGAAGAAAGAACTCAAGAAAGACGCTCCCTCTAGTTCACTAACTGAGTGAAAAGCAACTGTATTTGGATTTGTTATAGCCGGAGATTGGGAAGTAGAAACTGATGACACAATAGTGTGACTGATAGGCGGTGTAAAAGCCGAAGATACTTGAAGTTGTGAAGGAGAAGGATATACATGAGTATAGAAGTCATGGTAATCCAAACTAGGACTGTGTACCTGAATTGGGGAAACAGCAGATAGATTCGGCTGTAACGATAAAGGTGGAACCGGAATGGTTCGTGAAGATTCTGTTATATCACTTGGAGGAAGCACGAAAGTAACCTTGGGCGGAGAACGAGTAGGCTGAACTACTATAGGTGAAAGGACTGGAGTTCTCACAGGAGACATTGTTGATTCTGCAGTATCAACGTTCAGTTGTTCTATTTGATCCCATAAGTTAGGCAACCTCGTGAATAGATCCATTGGGATAGGATTTGTGGGAAGAAATCCCTCAAAGTCATTTTCATCATCGTCTTCGATGGACTGAAATGGATCTTCTTCAACATCATTGTCGGATATTGAAGAACTGTTAGCTACTGAGTTAACATCAGAGTCTTCTGCATTTTCAACCTCTTCTTCGTCTTCTTCATCCTCGTCGGTAAAGAATTTCTCGCGCACCTCAGGGTTGCGAGCTAAATATCTGCGAAGGTACGTGGGAATATCTATCCATCCTCGTAGATGAGAGAAATGGACTTTCTGTAATCTATTTTGTTGGTCACTAGCACGTCTAATAAGGTAGGTGACCCGGTTATCATTAACTGCAGTGATGATATAGGGGCCTTCCCATCGGCTCTTGAACTTTTGAATAGTGCTATGACCAGTGCGAATTACCTTTTTGGCAACTTTCTGTCCGACGCGAAATGGTCGGAAGTTCGCACTACCTTCTTTCCAATATTGTGGAAAACTGTGTGTCGGAGAATGAGCCTTCTGCAGAAGAAAGTCGGAAGGTGAAATACCGAGAGCACTATGTGCTGTATTGTTGTAAATAAGAACAGAAGACGAAAGTTCCTCATCCCAACCACTGGGATTTTCAAGTACCAAGCATTTGATGATCTGTATTAAACTTCTGTTGAAGCGTTCACAAACCCCATTGCTAGCAGGGTGAAGCGGAGAAGTTCTTATGTGCTTGATATTATGTTCTTGAAGAACATTTTGGAAAGTCTGAGAAGTGAACTCAGCACCGTTGTCGGTGAGAATTCGATTCGGAACTTTAGGAAGAAACGGAAGAATCTGATGTTTGAATTTATTTGAAACAGAAAGACTGGTTTTGTTCGATAAAGGAACAACGGAAACCCACTTGGAAAAGTGGTCAATGAGTACCATACAGTACTTGTGACCGGAACTTGTTTGAGGAAATTGTAGCAAGTCCATTGCACACAAGTCGAATGGATACTCAGGCAATATCGTTCAACATCGCGAGGTGTCACTAAAGAAAGAATAATGTTTTCCTGTTCTTTGACATAGTCGGAACAGCATCTGACGATAGTCTGAGACCACCCGGTTTTACACGCGGGTGCAAAAGTGCTTATAAATACAGCTTGAAGAAGTTTATTTCGCGTCCGATATGGGCACAGAGAAAAGTGAACGGACCTACACTATATGAACGAGAAAAATCAGAGAAATTAAACATACTAGTAATTTCTCGACCGATTTTAATTTGTGAAGAGTATCCCATTTCAATACCAGCTGAGATCTTGTATGTTTGTACATTATGTACCCTGACCAACATCCTTGCCATAACATCCTTGTTCTGAAACTTTAATGAATCATACTTACAGATCTTTATCTGAGCTTGATTATGCCAGGATGTCGTATTTCATCAATATTCGAATGTTTGAAATATAATTCACTATTAACTTGTTTGATACGACCCACATGAAGGATTGGGTACGTTAACACGTTGGCGAGTAATTGTCTCGCCCTTAGAATACACATTCCGAAGCTATTAACTGTTATATCTATCGTTGTCTTCTGCGGATGAGTTCTGTTTTGGACAAATCTAGGCCAAGAGCTCATTATCCCGTAGAAGTACTGTTCCTAATATTATGGCAGAACTCCATATTAGTTCTTCAGGAGAATGAAACATTCGGAACTGGGCTGTAGTTCAAAGCCATCTTGAACCAGAGAGAAGTTAGGTTGACGTAGTTTCAATCTGGAGAATTCTGCACTTCCCCGAAACCCACGGTAATTGCTTTCACAGACCCTACGGTTCGCAGATGTGCAGCAAATAGCTCATGTATTTCAAAGTTCTGCCAAATCACATGCTTCACTCACACCAAACTTACACACCTGCCTGCCCCACTATCAACAAGGCAATCATACACATTCGAGCTGTTGTGTTCTAATTTCACGCAAACAATTAGTGGATCAACTTCTGCCTGGCAGAGATTTATGGTAACTACCATATCATCCTCAATTGGAAAATTGTTTACTGCCAGATGGACATGATAAATACCCTCTGACTTATCATGAGGTTTCACCACAGTGTTTGCTGCTGCTGCTGATTTCACCTGCCTATCACTATGACTATCGCTACTTCCTACCACGACAGTCTCCATAGGGAGGCTACTTGCTACAACTGATACTACTGGTTCCGTATGGGAACTACTACTACATACTACGTGAGAAGAAAGAGAGTAACTATCTCTATTACTATCACTAGTAGTCTTTGTGTCAAGTAAAAGAGTCTTTGTGTCAGGTAAAAGAGTCTTTGTGTCAGGTAGAAGGGTCCTAGCACTACTGCTATCGACTACTAAGTCTACGGCTACAGGAAAAGTGCTAGCACTACTTCTATCACTATTTACTATGTCTACTAGGGCATTGAGCTGCTGTAAGCTATTATTCTCCACTGGAGGGCTCATTTCCGTGGAGACTTGCAGTTTAAAGCTCCGGCTTGTACTGCTTCTGAAGGACCCATGCATCGGCCTTCCAAATGTGACTTATGGCACCAGTCGCACGGGTCTAAAAACTTCCGTTGCGGCCTTGGTGAGTCACGCATGTTAGTCGGTGCTCTGTGTGTTTTGTCCGCGCTGGGGGAATTATGTTTCCTGTTTGAACCAGAGGCCTGTGGTGATCTGTGTTGCCTGTTATTTGTGGGCGACCTCTGAGTCCTTTGTGTATTGCGCGGTGGTGTCCTTTGAGTACAATTAATTCCAGCATGTGGGCCCCGACAAAACGGACACACTTTACCAGAATTTAAAGGTTTTGTACGTGGAGGGGATCTGATAGACCTGCATTCATTCCTTACATGCCCCCTCTTTCGACAATAACTGCATACTCCTAAATACTTGTAGCATTCATCCATCACGTGCCCAACATTCTCACAGTAATCACAAACGAGGTGTTTTCTGTTAGTGTTCTCGTTGTGACGTGTCGGTGTGTAAGTGCTTTGGGTCTGATTACGTCTGTTATTGGATGAGGGATAAGTACGGGTATTGTTACTGTTACGAGTACTCTGTTGGCGGGTATTGTTTGTTTTAGGTGGTTGTGGCTGTGCATGTTGGGAATGTAAAACCTCCGACCAACCTGGATTAATGACATCTATTCTGATTGTCTCGTCTAAGTCTTGTTTAGGTTGATCCGAAGACACGGTAAACCGGCTGTTAGAAGAAGCGGCTACATTCTTCCCTTTTTCGTAGTCTCTAATGTAGGTGTCAGCAAGGCTTACTATTTTCCGCCATGGCACACGAATATTACTATCTTCTTCTTGCTGTGTGATATATTCTGTTATCCGCTTCTCGACGTAAGGAGGAAGACTCAGAAGGAAAGCTGTACGTAGAGAATCATGTTCTCTCATGTCTAGCCCACGATAGGCTTTCTTTGCGAGATGTTCCAGGCGAAGAGCGTACATTCGGACGCTTTCACCGGGAGTCCTGTAAGCTGAATGATAAGCATTGAGCTTATGTGCGTCTTTCCTTTTCTCCTCTTGCTGGTACCACGTTAGTAGAGTCTCTTTGATAGAACCATAGTTCCTGTCATCTTTAATAAGTAAGTTGTACAGCTGCAGGAACGAACCTTCAAGTTGCCTGCCTAGTAGCCTTAACCATTGATGAGGTGCATTTGGATAGTTAAATGAGCAATACTGCTCAAAGTCGGCGAAATAACTAACCAAATCCTGATCAGCCTCATATTTGTACTTTCCTGGCTCAACCACTTTCACTTTTCTGGAGTTCTTGGCGATTTCAGCCAGATAGAGAATAGATTGAGACATTAGAAGCATGTGCCGCTCCAAAATGTCTAATCTACTAGGTGCGAGTATTGAAGCTGGCTCTCTGTTATCTGCAAGAGAGTAAATCGGTTGTGGTTGAGGAGGAACAACATATGACCGGGTATCGGTGATGCGATACCAGCCTGTTGAGCAAATATCGGTGTCTCTGAAGCACTTGAAGTCAAGGGATCATTGAAATAAGGAGGTATATATTGCTGTCTGTTAGTAGCGTCAGTCAGTTGTGTTGGGGGAGTCGTCGTGTGCGTCGTGTAATGAACGTCAGAAGAAGGGGAACTTACAAAAGTTTGAGCCATAGTTCCTGGATAGAACTGTTGTTGTTGTTGCTGCATTGGTGCTGTTAGTAATGGTGAAACAGGTGACCCAAAGTTTATTAGAGCCATCTCGTTGGACAACACATCTGTTGTCATTACTGGAGTAGCTGTAGCAACAATCGGTTGTTGTGGTGGTATAGCCTGTTGTGCCCTCAATAAGGCCGTTTCCTCTTTTAGGAACTTAAATTCCTGCGTAATGGTAGCCAGGAACTCCTGAAGAGGTGGATTTCCTGGATCTACCTCTGTTAACTGCTGAGGAACTCTAGGTGGTGGATTTATTTGACCTCTTAGGTTTCTGTTTTGCAACTGTTCTATTGCCTCTCTCTCCTTGACGAAGTTCAATATATCCTGTTGAGTTGCTGGAGGCATCTCCTCCTCAATATCACCACCCATATTCGCTAAACCACCGCCCACTGCTCCCATGTCACGCCGACTCTCAACCTCATCCATTCCCACATTCACTCCCTCACCCCCAAGCCCTGCAGATCTGTTGAAAGAAGTCATGATTAGGGTTAGTACATGAAATGTATTTCAAAATATATATCAAAAATATATCAAAAATATATAAATTCAAAAAAAACAAATATAAATGAGGGATGAGAAGTAGGAAGAGCGTTGCAGGAAAAAGGAGGTTAAGTTTGTAATGAAAACTAAAATGTATCTATCTCTTGACTTGAACTTGAAATGGTAGAACTGTTTTGCGGCAATTTTCGAAAATTGGAAATGTTCAGGTTTGAGTAGTTATCTACCCAAGATTAGTCTTAATGGTTAGATACCTTACTTAAGTGTGCTAAATACATAATGAGCGTCCCTTTCCGGGCGCCAACTAAATTTTAATAGGTTATGTTAGGGAGAGTAAATTGGAAAGAAGACCTTTTTATTAATCTTTGTTATTCATATTTCCCAACCACCCAATAAATTTAGAAAGTGAGATCAGAAACTAAGACAGCGTCGAAGATCAGAGACTAAAAGGAACTGTCAGTAAAGATTAATGAATTAATTCTAATAGAAAAAGAGAGAAAATTTAGTCAGTTAGTACTACTGTTACTGTGGCGACAAGGTGTTATAAGGTTAGTCTGAAAATACTAACTAAGTTAATATTTATCTACCTACACCGCTGTTAATGGTAGAATTAGTGTATCTCCTAACGGTAACTACCTTTTTTACCTTTGAACAACTCCAATTTAGTCCTTCCGCAAAAATGAACCTTCGATGGATGAGTGAGTACGTGATGTACTCGTACTGAAGATTCTTCCTTGTATAAACAAGGTCAGATTAGATGAATCATGGGAAATAAAACGAACGTTTTAAAACAACGTTTATTATAATTAAATTAAGGGGAGGATAATCTAGATGTCGATTTCTATTTCTGAGTATCTGTTATCCATCGGTTTGGTCTAGACCCAAACCTAAGATCGTAAGTTGAAGTCGTAAGGTCAGTTCAGTTAAATTCCATTCAACTCAAGTTTCAAGAGAGATATATTTACAAAAAGGAACAAGAACTGATATGTGTGTGTAGTAAAGGATGCAAATAGATAAAGATCTCTTAACTTTGTGTTCTGTTATTGCAACACTCCAGTGCTGAATTAAAATATGGTCTGCTATTCGGATGCTGAATTTCAGGCAGTAGGCCTCAGCGATAGAAATTTGGCGGCAAGAGATGTACACAAAGCAGGCCCCAGTGGTGGAATGGGCAAGGTAGGCCCCGGCAATGGAACCTGATAAAATATAAGAAAATAGGCATGTTGTAAAATTGTGCTCCATACAGAAAACAAAAAATAAGATATATACTTAAGCATGGCTTCAACTTACCCTTGGGGATTAATAGAAATCCTTCCTCAAGGGTTGTTGGACGAGTCTTGAGAAAGACCGGAGAACTGCTGCAAAACTGCGAAAATAGAAATAGCCATAAGCCAAGCCATACAGATATCTCAAATGGAGCAGCATACACCTCTAAAAAATATGAAGACATTTAATAAGAGAACATAGTAAAAGTAATATCTTACTTTTACAGAGGTGTTAAGTCCTTGTCCACAAGGAATCCTGAGATTGACGGAGATGTGGTGAAGGGACAAAATAAAAGTGGTCCACTTCACAAAAATAATATGTCTCTGAAAGTGCCTACTTTACTTATAATCTCCTAAAAAAACATGATTAGCAGAGTGGGAAGAAATTTATGATTATAAATAATAATAAAGACATAAATGGAAATACACTATAAATACTAGTGATGCACAATCCAGAGCTATAAATTTTTAGTGATGCACATTTCAGAGCATAACCGGGGTAGAAGTAGGAGCTACTGTGCAGCAACCCCTACACCGCTATCCACCATGCAACCATACGATCCAGAACTAAGTGAACTAAATGAAACAGGAACTATTAAAGGGTCATTTACTGAAGGAATAAGGTTTATATGTACGGTTCGTACTTTATCTGCTAATTCTATAGAAGGTTCCTTCAACACAGGAGAGTCAAGGGAAGGGATAGGTGTTGAAGGTTCTTCCTTCTTTTCTAAAAGATCTGATATTAAAGGGGTCTTTGAAACTCAAACTGATAAAGAAGGGTCAATTAAGATCGGAGGGTCATTTAAGGGTTTTTCTTTTTCTATGACTGAGTCATTTTCATTAACGGCCTCCACCAGGGGACTCAGTCCCGGGGAGTTCGGTCGTTTCCCGAATTTATAGCCTGAGCTTCTTCAGCTCCTTTACATCGGCCTTCATAGTGAGACTGATGGCAGTAATTGCAAGGATTGAAATACTTTCGGGGAGGAAGTGGTTTCCCACTACTGTATTCTGTTTTATCCTGTTTAGTGTTTTGTGGGGAATTGTTTTGAATGTTTCGTTTTATGGGTCTGTTGTGATCATCCAGGGGAGGTGTTCTCTGTGGGCATCTAATGCCTGGATGAGGTCCACGACAGAAAGGACAAGTTATCTTCCTTTCCATAGTGGGTGATGAACGAGGTGA
>JABUQX010034615.1:0-37500 GCA_015478945.1 Trachelipus rathkii | reverse complement strand
TGGTATTAACACGGTATCACATCTCCCCTATAATTAGGAATATTATTTATGGAACTTTTTGAAAAAATTTTTATATTTTCTGAAAACGGTTTCCAAACATAAATGGTGTCGCTATGTTGATGATATATTTGCTATTCTCCCCACGAATGTTGATCCCTAACTATTTCATGATAATATTAATAATTATAAACCTGTCTATTAAATTTACTTTAGAGAGGTTGGTTAACAATAAATTAGCTTTCCTTGATATATTGATAATCATCACTGGTGATTAGCTTCGTCCAGTTTTTCCTATATATCGCAAGCCAATGTTTTCCAATGCTTACATACATTGATACTCTATTCAATTTTATAACGCAAAAATAGGTATCATCCCTTGATAATGAGTTGAAATTTATTAAAAAACTCCTTTAGTTCATTCTATTACCCGGAATATGTTATAAACAAACTTATAATAAGCATGGAAAAATTATAATCTGTGAGTGGGACCATTCCAAAAACAGCTAAAAAAGATAAAATAATATTTTTTTCCCTTTTTCTTCGAACATGAAATGGAAGAAAAACCTATATCAAACTCGGTATCCTTAGTATAGTCAGTCTCAAACACTCTAAAGAAAAAACTTATCACGAAGCATCAATTAAATTATAGTGAATGCAACACAGGAATTTATTGCATAGATTGAAAGAATTGCGATGAAAAAAATTCCGGTGAAACAAATTATTTTAAGAGCGTATGTATCAACGTAATTATAGCTTGAGAAATGAGACCGTAACTCTGTTTTACATCATCAAAGAAATGACCATTACCATACTATTGATATAAATTCTGCAAAAATATTTATATCTGGAAATAATGAAGAAAATTGAAAATTCTTTGAATCACTTTTATAAAAAATACAAAAAATTAAAAAGAAATAAAAATTGACAATTTGTTAAATAATTTATTAATGAACGAAATTGCTACCAAAAGCTTCTTAAAAGAACACATTAGGAGTCATTGTTGAATAAATTAAAGTTGTGCAGGTTTTCATGTTATGAATTTCAAGCTTCTTTCGTCTTCACATTTCCATGATTAAAGACTCCCCAGGTTTAGGGATTAAAAGCTTGGGTTGATATACGTTTTTAATATTCATCTCAAGTTCTTACTTTTCTCCTTATTTCGTTTTATTGTTTTATGCTTTTAAAATTTCAATGTTAAAAATAAAGTACATTTAGTTTTTTTGAGTGTATAAAATCTTTTTTACTAAATTATATATTGTGGAAAACAAATATTCTATTTTACAATTTTATATATATATATATATATATATATATATATATATATATATATATATATATTATATATATATATATAATATATATATATAATATATATATATGATATATATATGAATATATATATATAATAATATATAGTATATATATATTATATATATATATATAGATATAAATATATATATATAATAGTATTATTAATATATATATATAGTATATATTATATATATATATTTTATATTATATAATATATATATATATATTATATAAAATAATATATCTGCTATTTTCATCGATATAAATATAAAAACATCGAATATATATATATATATATATACTCAGATTTAATATATTAATATATATATTAATATATATATATATATATATTATTTATATATATATATATATTATTATATAAAAATATTTTAGATTATATATATATATATATTCAATATATATATATAGTATATATATATTTATATATATAATATTATATAATCTTATTTATATATATATCTATATATATATATATATATTATTATAATATATATATATATATATATAATATAATATATATAATATATATAATTATAAATACAAATATATTTATTGATAGATATTTTATATAGGTAGCAGAAGAGAGGATAAGTAGACCTCCTTTACCGCTCGATGAAGAGAGAGCAAGTGCCAATTATTGCTTGGGTTGGGAATCGGTACTGGAATTTATTCAGTGTGATCATGTGTCGTCAGATTAAAATGTGCATATGTGACACAACGAGAATTTGAAGTAGTAGTTGATACTCTGATTCCATGTGTCTGTTACCGTGTTAATTAAGGCAGTTTCGATTTATCATATTGGACCGGTATTGGTACCATGGAAGAGGTTTTAGACACCATGTAATACATTGTTATAGTTAATTAAAAGTTAATTGATTTATTTGATTTTAGGTCAACAGTAGTCATTTCAATGATATGAACGTACTACAGCTATTATTATTATAGGGTGATATTATTAGAATACCATTGATGCACAATATGCTTTAATAAATATCTAATAGTATATTATAAATAATCCAATTGACAATATGAGAGGATTAGGCAATAACCATAGAATTATTTATATATATATATATACAGCGCACTAATTAGTTATATTAATATAACTTTTATGGTAACTCGTACCTAGTATTAATAATGGACATTAAAGTGTTATGTGTGAATTAACATGTTAATCCTTATGTTTTATATATTGATATAATTTAATAAATTATATTACTCTCTTATAATATTTTTTTAAGTGATTAAGAGGAAATAATAATTCGTGTCTTTTCTCTCATTCATGCTCTCTTTCCCTGCTAATGTGTCCCCTGAATCCATCTACAAATACCTAATCTTCTTCATATCATTCGCCATTTAGTCGACTAATTATACACAACCCTCTGAATTTAAAATCATTCATTTCCTTAAAACAATATATTACGGTTTTATAATGGGAATACACTCAATAGATATAAGATGATCACAATATCGATCAATCACTAGTCACGATAATTTACATGTAAATAATTATAAATTAAAATATGGCTTATGCAAATCGGAATAATATACATATAATTAATAATAATATGACGTACTTCACTGTATCATAAGAAGGTAGAATATCTCATCATTATCTATCACACTAATAGGAGAATAATCCACTCTTAAATAATGTATTAATAATGACAACATTTAATTGATAATAGTATTGATAACACAGGTCTGCGACCAAAATGTCTCATGTGGGAGATTAATATGTATTATAAGGTTGATAATAAGTTAATTGTGTGTAATGTGAAATTTGTCTTCCTAAAATACAATGATCTAAGCAATTCATAATATTTGTCTCTTCTCTCAAATCAAGGTCTAGTTTTATAATAGATACAGACTCACAGGAAGCTTCCCAATTAATGAATATAGTGCATAATAAATGAAGAAATGCTCGAGATCTAATCTAGTTGACCAGTCACATCCGGGAGCAAGCTGAGTGGTTGATGATGTATTGCTATTGTTCTCACTAATACAATTTCTAATAGATGTCTAATTTAACATTATATAGTCACATATCTGTTTCTATCAAATTCTAGGAACGGTATAGATTATAATGTTGTATTTCATGTAAAAGCTCATTAATTTAATTTAATAATCTAATCTGCTGAATATTTTTACTTTCGCAAGAGTGACGCAAATGAGAAATGAAACATTAAAGTCATTGTAAAAGCCTCCTACATATGTTCATAAATGAATAGATAAGTGTGATATAAGAATCAATAGACGATACATAGTTCTTCATAGAATTTGTATTCTCGGTGCCGCGACAGCACTGCATTTCTCTGCGCGTCGAAAAAACTAGCACTTGGGTCTGACCCTGTCGCGTAAATTTTGGTGACAAGAAATGCACTATAGTAACTGCCGCTGTTTCATCTCAAGCTTTTTCCCTGTTTCACACCATAGTGCATTATTTTGGAATTAAAGCTTGGGAGATCAAGACAAAAACCTTTGCTCCACATTATGTTTGCTGCAGAAGCTTGTATCATATTAGGCCTTGAGCGCGCTGGGTGAGGGCCCAAAACGAACTGTTTGTTACGATTTCGCAACGTCCCATTATGCGAGTGTACATATGGTGGGAAGAGAAGGCAAATGGAAACTATATTACAGTCTCTGCTTTATTTTTGTGTTGAATACGCCCTCATTCCTCAAAAGGTGACATATTCCGTTACTTTACGAATATATATCTCCTCCTTGATGCAAAACTTTCTACAGAATAAGCAGATTCTCTAAAACCTTCTTTTATATATAAATCAGGGAACCTATCTCGCACTCTGTAATTGATGTATAAATAAAGGAGTAGTGTAGGTCTTGTGTATTGATGATTTCGTTAGTAAGAAAGAGTTCTAGGGCGGTGTGAAAATTGAGGTCCGACCACTATAGACCCTTTTCCACCGTACCCTAAGTATAATTAGTGTTATGTGCGTTCGAAAATGTCGCCTGACAGTGGCTATATTATATATAGTTAATGGTGAATTCGTTATGGGTACCCTTATGATGTTGGATAAATACATGGCATTCATCTTCTCAGTGTGTAGTAGTCTGTTCAGGGATACGCTTCTCCTAAGTTTAATATATTGAGATAACTCGTAAAGTTACGTATCAGCTAAAACGTACCTCTCATATATATTACTACTAAGCTCACCCGTTTCTGTCAGATAGAGAAATCAAACCTGATGTACCGTATATCAATACTCATAGTCTCTCGGATCTCAATTCTACCACCACTTCCATACCCGTCATTTCATACTATGATAATACCTAACTTTGGTATTTTAGTATATATAATTTTTACCTCTCCAGCGGGGTTAAACACTGTTAGGCCTAAATATGGTTAGGTAAGGGTTTTCTTTACATTATCTCATAATACAACGGTTTGTAATGTTAGTGAGAGTAATCTTATTCGTATCTGCATACAATTTCATATTATATATATATAATATTATTTAGGCTAAGTGATATATTATGGATACTCGTTATATTAGTACAATATAAGTATATAAGTTACACTCTAACAGAATTTATCGATATAACGCGCTATATATATAATGTAACTGTCGTTCCTTCATATGCTCTCTATGTAGATATATGTCATACCATGATACCTTGATGTATATATGTAATAGGTATATTGTATATACATGTGCTCCCGTATATATATTGAGTATTAGTCTAGCTACTATATACATCATGATGTTATATAATATATAATTAAGGCTCTCATATACCTACTCCTATAATAATACTGTGTATAGATATTATTCGGCGTGTGCCTTGTTGTTGCAGGTAACGATTCCATACTCATATGGCATAAATCGCCTCTATCCTCCTATTATATCACTATATATATAATATACTCATCTATCCTATTTATATATATACCTATCCTCCAACTATAATGGTCTATTGTAACGGGTAATCTAACAGGCTTAACTCTTTATATTAATATGAAACTGCGGGGAAACTTATATATCTAGACTACTAATTAGTGCTCACGCAACGTATTTATTATAGATCTGGCTTAAACACCTACTAATTACTCACGAGATCGACGTTTAGTGTGAATAGCTATATATATAATATAACCTCGATGTTATATCCTACTACAGTACAGTGCTATAAGTGCTATCATTACTCTTATAATTGTATATAAAAATTGGATGTATATCTATAACAATTTATGGAGGTTATCCAGTGTTTCTAGATAGTGTATTAACAATTTGCTAGTATAAATAGCGTGATGGCAAAACGATGCGAGTCGAGTGAATTTAATGGATCATATTAGTAACTTAAAAGTTATGGGTCGGCAACCTATCTCTTCTCATCGGAACTGAATCAACTTAAGTAGAGATATACAAGACACTGCTCTGAGTGATTCTACCTGATGTCCTACTCTTTATTAAACCACAACACATGTAGATCAGCGAGGTTCCTGTTCCTTCATCCCAACTGGCAATTGATCATAACAATAACTGACGATCTCACCAAATGACCGATCTTATGTAGTGTGCAAGATTATAGGAAGTGTGCTTAGGGTGAATGAGTTCTTCGAGTGTTCTATTACAGCACATATCGTCTTATCATATAAAATTAACTCTTCGCTCGCCCTATATCCCTAATCCTTTGATTACTGAAAGTATTGAACTTAGACATGTATTTGTGACGTAAGAGTGAATTCAAGTTGGTCTTTCTAATGGAGTTAACGCACTAACTACTCCTTGTGTCTCTTCACGTACTTTTAGATGTGATGAAACAACATTATTCAATCTCTCAATGTAAAAATATCATACATACCTTTTAGATGTGTATAGAATTTAAAGAAGTCGAAGAGTTTCGAATAAATTCTTTGGAATTCTGTTTATATAGACAGTAATTTTTAATGATAGAGATTTAATGTGCTCAAATTATGATATGTAAAAAAGTAATTTGGTCTTAATGATGGCATCTTGAGCTATATTCCTTCTATCTCACATACACTCTCTAATATGATAGATTTAGCTTCTACTCTCATATTACTGTTCTATCGCGGAAGCATGTGGATGCAGAGCAATAGTACTCTCTCTCATGCAATAAAAATGGCATTCGTGGATCGTTTGTTAGCCTATTGCCCATTCAGTTTCAGGGCTAGTAAAAAAATGCTACAATAAAAATATATTTGTGAAAAACTGTTGAGTTTTGAGAATTTTGAAGTAGCCATTAACTCAATATGACTAGTATATCTTATGCTATACTCGAGTTGTTAGAGATATTTAGTGTAATGTTATATTGTTGGTGATCTCAAAGTGATTAAGTTTATATTTTCTCCATAGTTATCTTTACTTTCATTATATATATATTCATTTCAATTAATAAAAAAGTTCAATGAATTTGTATGGTAACAACAAACATTAACTATTTTGTACTGTTCTTAGAACCATGATACCTATTCCCTACATTATGGAAACTTCACTATACACTAAATCGATGTATTATGCTTAGGTTCCATTATTCATTGAGCCTTCATAAGAAACTGGTAATTCTGTTTAGAACATCGTGAACTCTTTTTTTTCTTTCATTCTAATGTTTAACTTCAAAAAGCATATTTCAAGGGCCTCATTCCTCCCGTGGATTTGCTACTTTAATTTATCTGTGTGGAGTGTGAGAATTAATTATTATGGTCTCTCTTGGTTATTCCCCGTTACTATAAATAATATGATTTACATTATCTTGTTTCACTCGATCCAATAATATTACTTTTTATAAATACTGTTCCGTACTTTCCAATACTTTCATCTTATGTCCCTACTTTAATCTTTTGCATGCGATGTTGGTGCTTTTAAATCTCTGATTTCTTATAAGTTATTAACTCGCTCAGCACTCTCTCTAGTGTGCATAATTTGACTTCTGAATATGGGAAACTTTGATATTACTCTCTATGTGTCGTATTATCACACTTACTGTATCTCTTACGGCACAACGATTTATCGTATATCGGAACCAGAAGGTATTCATAGTGAGTGTTGCTCATGTGATTTGAGTCTGCTGCAGTATGATGAGTTTTGTGTAATTTAATAATAATATGAGTCAGTTAATCCCTTATAATAAATTATTCAAACTATTTATGAAAATAACTTTTAATTACAAATCCCTTTATGATAAACACAGGATTATACATAAATTATTATGAAATACAAAAATAATATATATTATATATATATATTATGTAGTGGTAATATACGGTATACACTCCTCAGGCTGAGTATTGCATGCTCAGGGTTGCTTTCATTACTTATTACCTTATGCCAACTCTTTTCTGTGGATCTCTTCCATCTTCTAGTGATTCCTGTGATGAATTTTAATCTCTACCTCATAACTTCACAATGAGCTTGGTCTTAGTTGTACTCATACTGCGTAATTTGCTTAATTGTTGGTGGCTTATGTAAGACGTGTAAACACCCCTCTTGTAAATAGGGCTCTGGCCCGTTAACTGTAAGTTAGAGTAAGGTGACAACTCATATATAAAAAAAATAAATAAACATTATGCCATTAAGCATACAAGGCAGGTTTATCAATTATTTCAATATTACTACATAACCATATTTACTGTAATTATCAAGAATATATAATCATTTACTCATTTACCAAGAGTTAGTATGTAGCCACTTTTCTTCTTAGTGAGCATACACACACAGGGAGGCTACCAAGTTATATAATCTCTTATTGCTTTCTTGTTTCTCTATGGTAGGTCAGCCTCACCGTGCTAGTATCAAGTGTACATACATTACATTCAACTATAAGCAAACATTGCGACTCACAGCTTAAGACAGAATAACTTCCAATACTTTAGTAGCTTTGCCACACGTGTGTGGACACATACTGAAATAACTCTATAATCAACTCCCAAAAAGTTTACACAATTTTTTACTGCCATACACCTCTTTCACTATCAAACTAATATTGGTGACCTGTATTGTAAGTAAACCTTTGTCAAAGCATACTGAATAAAGAATGTCACAAGCTTATATATAGATAATCTACTGCAAAATTAATTCCCTCACACTTATACAGTGATGCAAAGCTTCCTATTGCATAGGATATATTTGACGTATGTCACCCCAAAATTAGTAATCTATGTTAAAAGGACTCAAAGCATTTATTATACACCAATATGAGAGCCAGTTGAACAAGATTATGCATTTGGCGATATCGTTATAAGTTAAAAGTATATATGATCGAGTTTTCTGGGAAATAAATAAGAGCTTCAGTAATATATACTTTCACATGTAAATGAGCTTATGAAAAGCTTCGAAGAAATGGGAGCTCGCATGTCGTATTAATAAATAAACTCGCCCATGTTTCGTCCAGCTTGACCATTCTCACAGGTTTGGATACCTTTTATTCACCCGATGACCCAAAATGCAACTTACATTAGAGAAATAAATCCACTCATTCTCACAGGTAAATTAAGGTAAAACCAGGTGAAGTTTTTAACACAAAGAGTACATTATAATAATCATACGGATGGATAAAAAGCCAACTTGATTATCAAGGACGCTGGGTGACATCAATTTACTTATTGGTCCTACGTCTTGGCATCTCTATGCTGGTGTCTTAAAGACGCGTATTATAGAGTTAACATAGATCGAATCTCACAAACAGGAAATCATCAAGGACTTCGTTTCTTGAGAAAATTAGATATTCTGCATATATGTGGTTAGTTTGCTTCGTTAAAATTTAGATCTCTGTGATCAGAGAGTTTAAATATGATTAAAGGAAATAGTCTCTCTCCGTATAATGAGTCAGAGTTATTTTATTTTTGTGTCCTAGTTTACTTAGGTTGTCATTTATTAAATAACTTTGATATAATACGAATTTTTTTAATTAGATGTATTCGCCAAGTTTTCTAAAAATGTAATTAGAGCTTGCTGTCTGTTGTATTCTCAAAACCAGACCTGATGAGCAAAAGGATGTGGATGATTTCATTTAGGCAGGACGATTTCGTTAGGAATCACTTCAGAAACCCCAGGAACAGAATTTTTTTATTTCAAATGCAGGCCTTGTAATAATGATATTATGATAATTATTAATTTGTTTGTTACCTGTGTTATTTTATAGTACTGAGACTATGGTCTGCAATAAGAGGTATAGATGCTAAAGTACAATGTGTTCAGATGGACAATCTCAGGCGTGGTAGGTGATGAGAAGAATTGGTAAAGAGTGTGAGAATTTTTAGTGAAGTATAGAGAAGCTGTGTGGTTATTTTGAAGAAATGGAATTAAATAGAGATTGAGTAATGTGAATGATAGCACGTTGTGCAAGATTGAGTGTATTTGGTCCATGTGTAGGAGAGGTGTCCAGAGCAGCGATGATATTGATATAAGATATTGTCGCAGAGATTTAGAGTAGTATGCAATTATTGTGGGCCATCTGTGTTGTGTGTTATCGATCTCTTGGTGTGTGACGTTCCGACAATAGAGATGTGGCATGTCTCAAGATAAGTTAGTTAAGTGCTAAGTGGCCTGTGAGGAGGAAATGGTGAGGTTTGGCAGAGGGCGAGAAGACAAAGTGGTCATTATGTAATAGTGAGTGTGAATGTGCATGTGAGGTATATAGATAGATGTGGTGGAGAGAGATATTTGTGGGTGCCTGGAGTGTCATTTTAGGGATGGGATCCTGTTGGACGATTCAGATCTCTGAGCCATATGAGTGAGGGTTCTGGAATCTGTCTCCTTGTCCCATGTAGCTTGTGTTAGGGTGTGATAGTGTTATTCCTTGGACTTGCGCGGATGTACGTGTTACGTTGAAAGTTCTTAATATATATCGTGCTAGAAGGGGTTAAAGGTTCTGTTTGTTTCTCGGCGTAAGCTAGATGCTGATAATGTATGCTTTCTCCTTTTGATTGTTGTCAATAATTCTAAAATCTAACTACTTTCTTTAGATTTACTTAGGTGTGGATTGTCACGACCTTACCCCAGTCGTTGGGGGATGAATAGGTGGTTGTGAATGCATGATTATTGATATGAAGGTCGATGATGGAGGTGATTATGTTGACTCGCATTGATGTGGTTAGAATGTGGGTGGATTTTTGATTGGTTATTTTAAGTAAAATTGATTGATTTATATATAGTAAATATAGTAAATTATTGATAAATAATGAAATGTAATTTAAATGGTAATTTATTTAAATATGCTAATATATTAAATAAATAGGTTATATAAATCTAAATATTTAATAATTAATAATAATTTAATATAATAATAGATTATATCAACTAATAATAATATAATAATATATAAATAATAATCAATTATAATAATAGATAATAATTAATATATTTCAAGGTATGCTTAGATGTATCGTTCTAAGACGGTGATTGATCTCATTTGCACAGCACTACTTTTTGTTGTTAAACTTATAATTAATATTAAGCAAGCTTTTGAGTTCACCGCTTTGAACGTATCCGTTTTAAGACGGTGATCGGTATCTATTCAACCTTGAAGCTGTATTCCGGACCAGAATTAGAGGTAATAATTTGAAATGTTTGAAAAGTAAATAGACCTTCACTAAAATTTGGATTGTAGAATTCTATGATAATTAATTTATATAATTAATTATTATTTTATATTATTTATAATGAATGGTATTATGATATAAGTATTATTTGAAACTAAAAACTGATATTTACTAACTTTGTTAACGCATCCGTTTACTAAGACGGTTAATTCTGTTCACTTGATTGAACATCTGATAGATAGGAGTTATCTTAATTAAATTCAAAACATAAAATTTTTTATCAAATTTATTAGTTAGCCACTATGATTGTTTGCTGTTATATAATAAAACAGATCTTGTTTCTAATTATAATGAACTACATAAATTATATATGTCGCATTAATTACAATTAAAATAATATGCTAACTCGTAAATATGTAGTAACTTAAGGATGTTAAAATAATAAAGTATATCACCAGATTTGTTTAAGCCATTGTAACACATTCAGTAAACTCATAAAAAAATATAAAACATTAAAATTTAACGTTCAGAGCTTCTTTCTGATTTTAAGAGTGAAGTTTGTAAAGTAAAGAAAATCATATGTGAAAATTATAATCTAGCCTCCAAATATATAAATATAGATGATATCATACATATTTCTAATTTACAAAAAGTAATTTAAGTAAATTAAAATCTGTTGCTAAGTCATCAATATTAAACTTAAAATCTGTTTATGTTCATCAGATATAAGGAATAAAAATAATATAAAGTTAAAATTAAAAAATATTTGGCAATAACGGATATTTTATAATAATTACAAATCCTGATGCTTCAAACATTATTAATATAAATTTTTCTTCTCAGATTTTTTAAAAAGAGAATCTAGATTTTTACCTATTATGAAAAGATAATAATATTAATTGATTTTAACGCAGACTAATAATTTAATAACGATTATTACTCTTTAAATTTAATTTTATTTTGTTTATGAAAATATATGGTAATTTATAAATAATTCACATCTGACCAATATGGAATCTATCCGATGCATCTTAAAAATGGGAAAGATATTTAGGTAAAACCTTATTAAAAACATAAACTATCTTTAAAACAAGGTCTCTACAATGAAGAGATTTTGATAATGATAAACATACCATTGAAGTAATCTCAAAATTCTTGGATTACGGTAATGAAGCGCTTCGAAATCTTTCATCAAATTAAGAGTTTGCAAATTTATTTTTGCCTATAAGGAACCCCGAATAGTTCACGTTACTCACATCTATTAAGTAGAACCGGGTAGTACTAATATTATTTTTGTGCTCAATAATATCTCAACTACGATGTTTTAGATAGAAATTTAATAGGTCGGTCCTCTATTAATGAACTTTATTTAATTTTTTAAAAAGCTAATTAACTATAGGTAAAATGGTAAAAAAAACTCAAATTCAACAAATACTATCTTTGGTTAGTCATTTATTTTTTGACATGGGCTATTTCGAGTAAATTTTAGGTTATCCTTTAAAAGTAATTATTCAAATTGTCTGGAGCCATTATTTTACCTTATATATAAATTATATATATATAATATATATATATAATATATATATATATATATATGTCGACGATCTTGAGAAGATTACTCTGTAAAACATACCACCCTTGTATGGAATAAGCATTTCATATCATCTCTCTAGCTGCTACTTACTCTCTCTAATATTTTTATTGCTTTTGAATAAATAAGTTTAAAATTTTTCTTATTTTATTAGCAAATGCAATGCTTTCTGATTATTCTAAAGTAAGTTTTCTAATTTATATTAATATATACTCACAAATTGAATGATAAAATACACTTATATTAATATATATAAACATTAGCTCAGAAAAATTACCAGGTATTATTACTTTAAGTTTATAGTTAAAGTTATTTTTTGATTTTTCAGTCTCGGTAGTCAATATAAAAAAAAATAATCAATTGCCATTCAAATTTTCTTTCTAAGGTGGCACAATGAAATGATATATATATGTGACAGACATGACATAAATAATTATAATATTAGGTTAATATTTTATATGTTATTTTCTTTTGTTTGTTATATCATTATATATTTAATAAATTAAATTGTATGTTCAAATAAATATTATATTGAATTTTGGAATAATTAAAATAATTAGGAAAATAAATATATTACTAATATTCATAATATGGAATAAATATTTTTTATAATTATTTGTACTCTCTCTCTCTATAAAATTAAATAATTATTGATGCAAGTTTATACTTATATTTTAATAGAATTTATTTTACTATATTTATTATTTGTAATACTTGGTTCTTCTAAAGGTGTTTCCCCAATTACGATGCTTAAATGAGTCGAAAAAAAATTGTGAGATACGTTAGATAATATATAGAGTCGGTGGTAGTGTGAGTATGTGACAAGGCAGCGAATGGACTATGAAAATACATCGCAATCATTCTTCAAAAAATCTTTAAATGGAGTGAGAGGTAAATTCTGATATAGAGAGAGAGACAATATTTGAATCCAAGAATGTGAATAATGAGATGCTGGGACTCATCGCTAAGAGTAATGTAGGTTATTCTTATATATTATTACCTCTAATTACTTGTATATGTCTATTAATAATATTTATTCTATTAATTCTTTGTTTAATTTAATCCGATGTTTTAATTATGTATTATATAAGTGTATCCGTATTTACAATACTTTTTTTAATTAGATTTTGCAAATTTTTAAGAAAACATTGTTTGTGTAATAATTTGCTTCCATTGTGTATATCCCTATAGTTATTAGTGTAGAGTGATCTCATTTTCATAATAATGACCCGAATATGGTATTATTGTAATCTGTTTCAAAATTATACTCATATATTATCTAATTGTCGTAGATAAATAATTAAATCATATATATATACGCATTTCTCTAAAGTTTTGCAATTAGCTCAAATTCCTTATCTTTGATTCAAATTCAAGCATTCTCCAAATATTATAATATATTATATATATATATTATATTAATATAATATTTATATTATATATAATTTATATATATATATATATATATATAATATATATATATATATATTATATATAAATATATATATATATATATATATATATTAATATATTTACCTTTTCAGATTGATTTATTATTTTTTATTCGGTAATTACCATAGTCTTTGTGTATCAAATATATTACTTTTTTATTTTATTCACCCTGGATAGAAGTTACAATATATTAACCCTGTATGAGCTTTTCAACTGTCATTATTGGACAGTAGTTGGAGTTAGTTTTTTCAAATAGCTCGCTCTATATATAATTTTTTTTGAAATATATTATTTAATTGCACTCATTGAAAACTTCTTTCACAGTTGAATTTAAGGGTTGCTATGGTTATTTAGGACTTATGGTTGTAGTTCCAGATGATCTCAATATTTGTCATTTGAATATACTATGAATCAGTCAATAAGTTTTAATACTTTTAAAGAATCGCACCGGTATAATTCATGACGAAGGTCTTGTAATGACGAAAAGCTATTCGTGCTTTAAATGCGTTCATAAAGGGTTTATATATAATTAATCTTAAATATTACTCTAATTGTCATGTGATGTATTATAAATTCTTAAGTATAAATTATTTTTTTAAACTTATTAAAATTCACTGTGTGATAATAAGTAATACGATGTGCTCAATTAAAATTATTCAAAAAATTATATCATTTTTTATAACCGCTTTTATGAACCTCTAATACGACAGTATGTGAAGCTCACTAAAGTTAATTTTTCTTTAACTGAATAGATGAAATAAAAAGTAAAAAATTATAATACTACATATGTTTAATATATATATATATATATAATATAATAAATATTAATATATTAATATTAAAGGGAATATATATATATATATAATTATATATTATTATATTAATACATTACTTATATATTAAAGATCATATATATATTACATAATTATTAATGATTTATTTTTATAAATATATACATGTAATATATATATTTTAATCTATTGATATATACAAAAATATATATATATATTAATATTTTATATTATATATATATAAACTATATTTATATAAAATGAAGTTATATTACAGTGTTAATATTTATTTTTAAAAGTTTAACTTTGTAACAGTTTTATTTTTTAACTCTATTGATAACTGAATTATAGCTTTTATTGATATATGTTAGAGCCGTCAAAGGAATAGGAAAATTTCTATATATATATTAGATTTTGAAACTACATATTGGTTTCTTATTTGTGGAAATATATAAACATAAGCATTTCAAGATATATATAATTTTTGCAATAAACAGAAGCAAAAGCTAGCTTTTTAATGAGCAAAATATTTTTAATTTTTAAAATATTTAATATTGATGCATATTAGATGCTGTAATATTAAAATGCAAATGAATGGCACACAAACAAATCTCTTTCTCTACCACTCACTATAGGTACAAGCTATAGCTAATTAATCTTCTCTCTTTAGACCGTTAATCAATAATAAATTACTTTACCTAAGTTATTGTAATAATTAATATCTTTATTTAAATACAGTATATGGCGCTTGCCAGTTATACCTGAAATGTCATTCATGTAGAGGTCTATATGTAACCTCAAGTTCAGCTATCCTCTTTAACAAATAATAATTAGACAAGAACTAATAGTATACTTTTATATTTTTTTATATTATATAAATAATATAATGTGATAATAATATATATAAATATATATTTAGTTGTATATAGTATATTAATATTTTTAAGGCACATTAATATATTTATATATTATTATATCATCCCTGATGTCAAAAAATAGGAAACATGATATTAAAAAGAGATTCAGAATAACATTGTCCATTGTAATTATGGTTGGGAAAAAAAATTGTATAAAATAAATAAATTACCAATACAAACCCTTACATTTCCTACCGATAGCGACGTGGAAATATGGCTAAATCAAATTAGTTAGGAAATAGAAAAATTATGGAATGTTCTCCAAACTTTAAGCAGTGGTTTACATGTAGTAATTGATGATCAATAGCGGGTTATAAGGTACTTGAAGGTTCAGGGTAAAGGATGAGACTGTTGTAGAAAGACGTAGAAAACACAGCTCTTCTCAAGGAATAAAGGTGTATTATTAACGACTAGAGAGGAGATGAGAGAGAGAGATAGTAGTAATAGTGAGAATACGAACCTAATGAATAGAAGATAGTACGGAGATGAGAGGAGAGGAGATGAGATAGAGAGATATAGATATAGTATATATATATATAGAGAGAGAGAGTAGAGAGAAGGTAGTAATTAGAGTAAGAGAAAAAAATCAAATCCTTATTCAAGTGAAGTAAGAGAGAATTAGATATGAGTTGAAGAGGAATTGAAGTAAGAGAAGTAGATATGATTATAGGAGACGAGAAGATAGTGAGAGAGAGGAGAGAGAGAGTATATGAAGACTAATATTATATATAGAGAGAGAGAGAGAGTGAGAAGTTTAGGAGCCTACCTTGATTTGGTGATATTTCAGGTATTATATTATTCATAGCCTTTATAAAAAAGATATATTATTAAGTTTAGCATACAGTTATAATATGAATGAGGATAAATAAAAGATGAGTCACTAAAAAAAGATAAAGAATAATTAAATGTATATTACTGGGAATCGACAACTATAATAAATAACAATACCTTTGTTTTCTTATATATCAATAATTAGGTCATACAAGAAAAGACGATGAGGTCAGTTTACTTATCACTACTATATACCAATAAGCCACCCTTCTAGCATGGGTTAATTGCTGTTAAGTGGGTCGGTATTACAGGTTACATCTTTTTATAAAATTGGTAAATGAATTTATATATAGGCTTATGGGAAGAAATTGTCAGGTGAAAATGATATAGAGTATTTATCGAAATAAATAAAACATTATTTTATTTAGTAAAATACACTAATGATAGATTTAAAAGATGATACTTATTATGTACATCTGCTCACAGTCAACAGGATTTCAGAAAAGTAATAGTGATCATCTGCAACAACACATATAAGCTTAATATAGCAAACGACAACCGTGTAGAATCGAAAAGATGTACAAAGACAAGGTTAAAAGGAGAGGATTGGTATATGAGCTGAAATTTAAAAACATCGAATAAAACAAAATAGATATATATATGATAGGAAAAATACTAACCTATAATAAATAAATAACTTTCAACAAAACTCTATTACGATAAAAAATATTGTGAGTCTTTAAGCCTCCAATCAGACGATAATATATCCCACTCTAAACAGCTAAAAATGAGACAGAGGTACTCTATAAATCAAGACCAGATGAAAAGCAGCCGTCGTAGTGACATCCTTTTGTGGAAGGAACATGATTGGTCTAAGCGAATCAGAGATATAAGTTAGATAATGTTTATAAAGATATAGTTTACCAATAATCGTACTTTGATAGATGAAAATATACCTTAGAATGAAACAGAGTATTTAAAAGCTCGAAACTTTTAGAGAGCAGATTGATGATAATGTGAGATATATTTGTACTGGATATCTATCCCTGTACTGAACAGTACAGTCTGAAAATAATTACACTTCTTCCAGTAGAGTGAAAAGGTAATAATAAAATTGTAAAGATAAGTAAGAAATAAAATAGTATTTGTCCCAAAGGCTATAATAGTGATGAAGCTTAGAATGCTTATATAAAAAATTTTGAGAAAACCTAATTCAGATAAGGTGAGATAAGATATAAGTCAAAGTCTCGAACACATTTATCTAAGTAGAGATGTGATAAGGACTCAGAAAGAATATCATACAATTATAAATCTGATTTAGATAAGAAATAATTTATTTTAATGTATTAAATGAGTTTTTAAAAGGAGGCACAGTGGAAGAGAATTGTTTACTGTAATATCTTGTGTTTCTTGAGATTATAGATCATACTATCACCATATGAGAAAACATAGAATATTCTAACTTGTGCATGTTCGGAAAGAGGGGGGTATAGGGACCTTCTCTCAAGCTCGTTTAATAACTTACGTCCTATATAACCTATGCATTAATTAAACCTCTTATTTCACCTCTCTCAAAGGTATTTTTACAGACACATTCCTATAATATGTATTCTATAATATCACAACATCACTATTCTCATCTTTTTATGATAGTCATATATCGTTAAATGTTTCGCAACTTCGAATTCATTTTCTTTCATTTCCCTTTTCACTCAACTCTCAATGATACACGACACCGTCTGCAAGATGGCCATATTCTTATAAGTGGATTTACATTTCGGAGCCAACACTTGTGTTACTTGTATAATAGATATAATAATAAAAATATACTACTCTCAGTAATTATAGTATGAAAGTCTTGTTGCTACTAGTGAAATATATATAATAGGGTACTTGTAGTTAAATATACCCGATCCTAATATAAGATGACTATAATATATTATGTGGTCACATATTCTGTGTAAGTATGTATAGTAGAACTGCTTCTCCTGCTCATACCTGTCATCACAAGTTAATATATTTTTATAGTTATTTGGTGAGCCTTTGTCAATGGTTAGCGTTAACTATTCCTACGTTGATAAGGATTAATGTCGTTGATTCTATTTCTTGATTATCTGATGAATACTCTGTTTTTATCAGCAACTATTAGCTTGCGAAATAAATCTATTCGGAAGATTATCACTCGGATTTTATCTGTGTTACTCTCTTAGTGACCATATCGTGGATAAGATAATACTGTCAGGTAATAAATAAATAAAATAAATAACATGGATACATATGTTAATAATCACTTACCTCCACAAAAAGGTACATTTCACGGCACTTTTAGCCGTATCAACATTAACTTCTGCTCTATTTTATAGGGTTCTACTTATGTTATTTATATTATATATATAAATAAGTACTTTCAGGCACTTGTAAAATAAAAAATATAATATTAGGTACTTGTTATATATAGGCACTTGTGGTTCATTGTCTATATAGTATACTTGATGGTACATTTGTTAGGAGCACTTATTATATTAAATATATATATAAGGTATAATTTGTTATGAGCACTTGTATAAATACGTGTGTGGGTTAGCTTGTGTTAGTGATAGAGTGTGTGTGTGTGTGGTTGTTATGTGGTAACTCTGATGTGTAGGCTGTGTCGGTGCACTGTTGTTGTGGGCACTAATGGATTAAGTTGTACTTTGTGATGACCGTGCCGTGCATTAGTAGTGAGTAATAGGATCATAAAAGGTTATAATATATATGAATAACAGACTCTACTAAATGTAAATTATTAGGTTACTATGATCGATTGTTAAGGAAAGGTAAGAACTATTGCAATCTATTGTACAACATATAATGAGCATATGGTGAAAGAAAGGTAATGAACTCTGGTGATGAGTAATCTTGTCGGAAGACGTATAGTAAACTCAATATATATCATGGTACTTAAGTGAGAGCTACTAATGTAAGTCCATCAGTTTGCATAGGATACTCTGAAATAATACAATTGGTACATTATAATTATGTAATGAATAATGCGAGCATCTTGTAATGAGCAATCATATGTTAATAATTAAATAATAATTAATAAGATAAATAAATTGAGTAATATATCATATATAAATGAAGAGAAATTGTAATAATATAATAATAGTGATAACAATATATAGTATAAAATAATAATAAATAATAAATAAAAAATAAATGATAATATGTAATGTGGAGTAATGTAATGTAATAACGACACCATCGATTTAAGATCACGTAGAGCATTATTAAGACTTAATGGTAATATTAGTACTGCAGCTATTGTGTACTTGTGGCACTTTGTTTCATCATTCTATTACCTTTCTCAGTTATAACTGACCTATTGTTGCACTATTAGTAGGCACATTTGCATCGCGGCTAGTCTCCGTTACACACCTGTACATGTCCAAAACCTCCTTCTCTCCAAGCCTACTCATGATGCCGTATCCTCAGTGATCTTGTGATCGCGTCACCTTGTAGTGAGTAACCTTGCTTCAGTTGACAACTCTCTTACCCGCCATGATGCCCTAATCATCATGTCCCGGTAACCCATATGTACACTCTACCCCCATCGGCTCGACTTGTGAATGCGCAGACTATTCGTTGAGCAATTGTGTTCCCGCATAGTAAAACCTCTATCCTCCTTTTCTCAACATGATTGCCATCTCTGACAATAGGTGACATATTTGCTCCCTCCGAACAAATACTGATCCACTCCACACATTCCATCCTCTATGTCGGCTCATCGTGAGTAGTAGGACAACTTGATCAGCAAATGTAGAGAGCGAGGTTGCTGTGGTCAGAGGGCCTATGTATAACGATCTCAAAGCAGGGGAATAAAGCATATGGCTATCTAAGAACAAGTGAGAATAGGAATGTTTAAACGAGATTTTAGAGTAAGGCTTGTGATATAGAATAATGGTTAAGGTGTGAAACATGATTTTTAGAGACATCATTAGATCAGACAAGACTAGTGACAGTCAGTGTTCATACTCAGGCTGGTCGTGATGGTCGCACTGATGGACTTACGTTAATGGCAACATTGGTGGTAAAACCATTTCCATAGGATAACTATGTTGGCAAACTTGTTCGAGCTGAAACTTCTGCAATGTGTTTCCTACTCGTTGTTGTTTAATCACCTTACGAAAGACTGGAAAAATTTTTTCTAATTATTAAAAATTTAAAATAATAATAAAGGACATTATGGTCTAGGTCTATAAAGAAAATGGAGTATATAAATTGTATAAATTTTAATTTGGCTTAGTTGTATATGTATTTTTTCTCATTGTTGTTTACTTTTTTCTATTGACCGAATAAAAAAAAAGATAATAGCGAGAAAATGAATATAATAAAAATTCAAAGATTTAATTATTAATGATTATATATATATATATTCAACTGAAAATAAATAATAATACAAATATCAATAATTTAATAAATAAATTAATTAATAAATAATAATAAATAATAATAATTTAATAATAATAATAATAAATAATAATAATTAAATAATATGAATTAAATCAATAAATCATAAATAGTGAGATGAATATTATATAAATAGATAAATGTATATAAATAGATAAAATATTATATATAATAGTAAATAATTAATAGAAGTAAGATGAATTTTTTTTTATATCAATATTATAGTGGTAATATATATATGAAGTATTGATGGTGAAGTTTATAATTTATATTGATATCTAATAATAATATGGATAGATAAATTAAAAGTTATGAATTCCATAATATGATGATGATGATGATGAATGAATGAATGATGATGATGATGATGATTATGTTATACGTATAGTATGTATAGATGATGATGTTGATAGATGCATGAATATGATTATTTGTATATTATAGAATTATATATCATAATATATGTTAATATATATATATACATGAGTTATAAATTTATATAATAATAATAAATAGAGATAAATGGTATAGTTTATATTAAAATTAATGGTATAGAAAATCAAAATTTTACTAGGATAATTACATACAAAGTTTATACAAAGTTAAAATATAATATTAATTTAGTATTATATTATATGATAATGTAAGTATTAATAATATTATAACTATTATAAATGTAAATTCTACAGGTTTAAAAGATTCTCTTTTATGACCCATAATAAATATTCAATCGTTATTATATAATAAGAAATATATATAAGTTAAATAAATATATATTAATATTATATAAAATAAAATAATATATATAAATATAAATATATATAATATATAATAACTCAAAAAATAACAATACAGATACCAATACGATATAATTAAATAAAGGATAAAAAGTGTATATGATTAATAAACATATGATTATAATATATATAGTATAAATATAATAAATAAGAGTAAAAATATAATAATAATAATATAAAATAATAAAAATAAATTAATATAGTTACCCTTATAAATCTTCTTCAAGATTTTCACGATTTCTGGAAGTATAACAATACAATAATAAATAATATCATAATAATAAAACAATAGTATACCATCTTCAAATAATATAAATATTATAAAAATTACACTACAAAAAAAAATAATATAAAAATAGACTAAAAAATATATAAATATAATAATAATATGAATATAATAATATAGAAAATAAGATATGAATAAATAATAAAATAATATATATAATATATAATAAATAGATATATAATAAAATATATAATACAGATATATATTATATATATATAGAAATAAATATATATATATATATATATATAATAAGAGTAGTAATAAGAATATAATATATATATAATAAATATATTAATAAATATAATATATAAAATATATATATATAGATAATATATAACATTAATATTAATATAATAAATTGAATATATAAATACTGTATATATTGCTTTAACTGATTTACTTACTTACAAATATTGTTTACATTTTTGTTTTATGTTTATTAAATTCGTTTTGAATAAAACAATTAGAATTAAAATTATTCATGAGGAATTAATTAATTTATAGAAGAAAAATTTGATAAATGTGTTTATTTTTTTTATTTTAATTCAGAAACTCACGTGACAAGTGGAGTTTGCTGATTCACAGCTGGACTCACGTAGATCATTATGGCATGTGATTATATTGTATATATATAACTTTATTATTACAGTCCTTTACTTTATACCATCTTTTTACTTTATTCAAGCTTTTTAAATTAATTTTTTTTTAAATAATGTTTTTGTTATTTGTTTTAAGTATTGATAAATTAAGTAAATTTCTGATAATGAGGACATAAGAAATTTTTTTCGAAAATTAAAAAGCAATTAAATAATAATATCGATTGTTTAGGATTAACTATTGCATTAAAAGTAAAATAAATTGGTTTGTTGCTGTCAAACTGTAAAATTAGATGACTTAACTAAAGTAACACCATCTAATGAAATAATAATAATAATAATAAATAAATAATATAATAATAATTTAACAATAATAATATAATAATAAATAATAGAATAATAATAATAAATGAATAATTAAAATAATAATAATAATAATAATAATAATAAATAATTAAATAATAAATTAATAATTTCTAACAAAATAAATAATTAAACTGAGAATACATCATAGATCGCAAAAATTAATAATAAATTAATATGCTAATAACAATGATGAAAAAATTGCACACGAAACAACGAAAATAAAAAAAAAGTAATTAAATTATAAATAATAATACATAATAATAATAATAAATATAATAAATAATAATGAATATAATAAATAATTAATAAAAATTAAATAATAATAAAAAAATTATAAAAAATGAAATATAATAATAATAATAATTAATAATATAAGATAATAAATAATAATGTAAAAATATATAATTAAAATAATAATAATAAGTAAAATAATAATAATCAATAATAATAGATAAGAAAATAAATAGTATAATATAAAACTAAACAATAATAATAATAATAATGGAAATCCTTAATTAAATAATAAATAAGACTCGAATAATTCAATAATAATAAGTAAATCAAATAATTAATAATAAAAATTATTAATAATTAATAATAATAATAATTAATAATAATAATAATAAAATAATAATAATAATTAATAATAAAATAATAATAATAATAATTACAATAATAATTAATCAATAGATAAAATAATAAATAATAATAAATAACTAATACATAATCTTAAATGCATAAGTAGCAGTTGCATAATTGTGAAATAAGAACCAACACTAAACAAAATATCATGAACTCTGGAGAACAACAAAAAAAAAAAATTAGCCAACGAGAATATTCGATTTTGGCAATTAAAAGAATCAATATAGGCCCTAACTGATGTGTATATTTAAAGGAAAAATAGTTAAAAATGAAACTTTCAAAAGCCTACATAGCTCATCTCTGGAATTTACATTAAAAAAAAAAAAAAGAAGGTTAATCTTATTTTCTAAAAGTATTCAAAACATTTTAAAATATAAGAGGATTAAATTAAACAAAGCCATGAGGGATTATTATCCTCCTTATCAATCTATCTTAAACCCATCAATATTTTTGTGCGTTTTAAGCATTTGCAGAACAATGATGTCGCAGATATGTCGCATCCGCATGTGAGGAACTTTCGCTAAATTTTAAAGACTCGAATCCGCATTGGGACTATTCCGAAGATCCGCATCAGTATCTGCGCGGATGGATAAAAAATATTAAAGTCTTTTTCCTATAGAACATACGAAAAAATTTAAAAATCGTTCTGTAATACATCTGCATCCGTGCGATTTTGTCAAAAAGGCCACCATTCCGCAACATCACCATGGTTAGAATAAAATGTTACAACGTTTCCCCAACAAGAAAAAGGAAATATAAAGCAATAAGTATGAATAAAATGTTCTCCCTTTTAAAATATCATTTTTTTTTAAATGGTTTAATATCCTCATTCATGTTTTTTAAAAAACCTTGCCATATTTATTTTCCCTATGGATCCATTTGTTGTTATTTTGAACAATTAGTTTTTTTTTTTTTTTTTTCTTTTTTTTTTTTTTTTTTTTTTTTTTACGGGGAATTAAAGAGCTTAACGAGTTAATGTTTATTTTTATCCTTTTATCAGGACGAAAGGAACGGACGGTGACGATTATATATATATTATATTTATATATATAGCTATTTGGAATAATAAAAAAAAATAATCTAATATAATATATATATATATGGTTGTTTATTTCTTTTTGTCCATTATGCCAATTATTCTATCAAATATAAGCCTCAGAAATAAAAGTTGAACTTATTATATATTATATATAATATAGAGTTTTATATAATGAGTTAAATGTCTTTATAATCAATGTCCAGTTTTATATATATATATAGGTTATACTGTATGTGCTTTATAAATATGAGTATTTTATTATAATATTGAAAATATAGATCAAAATGAATATTCAGTTCATCTCTAATATATACCATATATATAAATAAAGCAATGATATATATAATAATGAATTTTATTCATATTATATTATAGATTACGTTGATGGAAAAAAATCCCCTGTTTTTATATTTTAAATTATATAAAATAATATATTTTAAACTATCTAAAATTACGCTATTGCTTTAAATAAATTTACAACATTACATAACATTTAGAAACTCTTAAAAGTTATACTACATTTTACTACACAATCTTTTTGTAGTTTTCCACAACAGTATTTGAAAATTATAATTTATAGTAGTATATTATTATTTAATATATATAGTAATTTTACTTAATAAATGTAAGTTATTATATCACTTATATAAGAGTATTTTTACGGTTTAATTATTTACACAATATTTTCAGAAATAATAAATTAATGTGTTTTCATTGATAAAATATTAAGCAATGTATCTCAAATATAATTAGAAAAAAGTGAATTATATTAAATTAGTTAGGTGTGATTCTTCTAAAAAATTGACCGTTTTTTTAATGAAAATTCTATATATAATATATTTGTTATATTATTATTATAATGCGCACACAAAAGAAACATATTTCATTACTATAAGGTTGCTGGAATATATACACTGATTGACTCTTCAAATGGATAACATCCGATCAAATTTAAAACTTCTTAAAAAAATATTCACTTATTATATCTTTGATATAAGATTTTTCATTATTCACATGACGTAATTATAGATAATTTCTTTATTTTTGAAAGGTACAGTTTTATATTCTCTAAATTTACTACTTAATTTCAGTGATTTAATTTTTTTATTTTATTGGATTTATAGAAAGGGAAAGAAACATTTTAAGTAAATCGTATCTAACGCGTGTAGGATTGTTCGAGCATTTGAAGAGAGGAAAGAAGGTAATGAAAATTAATATGGGTCCGTCAAATTTGAAATGCAATTTCAATAAAACACATTTTGAAAAGATGTAAAATATTCTATCTAAACTTGCTAAAAAATTAGTCTTCCTTATTAGGTAAAATTATTTTGTTCCTCTTGTTCTGACTATTATTAAATTTCAACTCATTTTGTTCTTATTAACTACACGAGTGACAACCAAAGACTATCTTAAAAAATTTTACTTATCTAAAACAATATCATTAAACAGCTTATATTCTTAAAATTTTCATATTATCACAGAATTTAGAACTCTTAAATAATAGGTACGATTTTATTACCTAAAATATATCATCCAGTTTGAAAATTATGTTCTTGCGTCTGGAAAACTTTCGGAGTTTTTTTAGAAGCGGGGTTATTTTCAGCATTTGAGAAAGGGAGATAGAGTGGTGTTTCATGTCCAAAGTCCCGACATACACGCGAAAAACGCAGTAACGCGACTTTAGACAACTTTTATAATTAAATACTACAGACTTTTAAATGTGGAGCTTGCATTTATTCTTATTTAGCAATATTTTTATAAAATAATGTTTCTTTTAATATACTACCAAATTTTCCATTAGTTGTGAAAACCGCTGGTCCTTCTCCAGGTATGCAAAAATTTTAACTTCTCTCACTTTACGTCTATATTAATCTTTAATATTTTCTTCAAGCCATACAAACTCAAATATAAAATAGTTGTACACTCTTAAAAGTACGGTATTTTCTTCCTCAAATTATCAACCTTCTTGAAATTATTTTTACAACTAACAACTTAGGAAAACTATATCCTATACAGGTATTCTTTCTAGTACTCAGGATTACATGTGCTCCTCAGGTTGCTCACATCGCTATGGCTTCCAGAACTACCGCAGAAAAGTGAATTTCGTTTAAGTCGCTTCTTGAGTGTGTTTCATTCAAAACGATTCTTCAAAAGTTTGAAGTAAAATTTTTTTATCCAAAATGTTTTTATATTTTTAACACAAAATATCTTTATTTTGTAGTTGGTTTGTAATGTGTTTTGAAAGCAAAAGAATGTTTTAGAAATATTCTCAAAAATGTCACGGCATATATATATCTTATAAATATTGTTTACAGCTTACAAATTTACGTTATTAGAACTTACAAAGTACGATTTTTCCTAAATTTTAATGCGACACGGACCAATACACTTCGCAATTTTAAATTATACTTTTAAAAACAAATTGTAATTTGGATTTATATACAGTAACTTAACAAGCATTTTCGGTGTTTACATTGAATAATAAATTCATTAAACCTCTCAGACGAAAAAAACGTTTCACGTGACATTTTAATGAGATTTCTTTATTTTATTATTGTTTTTACTATTAGTTTAGAAACTTAAATTACATTTTTTAATGAATAATTTCTAATAATTTTGTTATTATTTTAGTTATACCAAAGGATAATTGTATACAATTTTTGTTTTTTTGAAAATACTCTATTAATGTTATATGAGCTGTACTTTTTTCTGAATATCCTTTACTATTCTTTATAATATTTCACTTTATAATTTTAAACCCTCTTAAATGAGGTAATACAGAATTTTATATTCCCTATATATCTTTCATATCTTATTTTTATTATGATGAAGTTTTAGTGTGAGTGTAATCTCTATACATATGACACGTTTTGAGAGTCTACTCTTTTATTTATATTTTCATTTTCATTTGAAAAATAAAATTAAGAGATCCTATATAGAGTGGAATCGTGGAATAAATTTAAGAATTTGTGTAATCATCAAAAAGATTGTACGAATTAAGAAAAGTTGAACAATTTTCTTCTAATTCTACTGTTACTAAATGTAAAGCTACAATTTGACGTTTTTTAATTGAGAATGAGTGAATATCATTGCTGGATTATTATGTTTGTAAAAATTTATTTAATTATAACCTCAAAATATTAATACGATTTTGACTAAGAGTAGGATAAAATATCATCATAATTGCCTGCTTTTATAACAATAATAGAAACAACTATGTTATTTAACTTCTTAAAAATATTTCCTCTATCTATATACCTATTTATAAATACGCAAACATTACAAATTTAGAAACATGCTAATAAACAGTACATTTTTCATAAAGACTAACATTTCACATATATTGGTATAGTTCATTTCAAGAGCAAATATGTTATGAGTATAGGGTTTTTATAAAATCCGATTTTCAGCATATTTTTGAATAAAAATAATGTTAGTTTCTTATAATTTATGATATGCTTATATATATATTATATATATTATCATAAAATAAGTCAAGAAAATAGTGTAAAATTAATTAATCGTTTCAGAACTTAGAATTCTTAAATTGACGTTTTTTTTAATGAAATTTCCTAATATATATTTGTTTTTATTAATTCATTAGTTGTGAAAATCACTATTTATATATAAATAAAAATTTAACTTCTATAAAATTGCGCTTTTCTTCTTAAATTTATTCATACATTATATAACATAATAATTTAAGAACTACTTTATGATTTTAAGTTAAAATTAAATTTTTCCGAAATTTAAATGATATTTGAAATTATTTACTTATAATGAAAATTGCGTAATTTTTATTATGTACATCATTATTAAATCGCGACCTTAAGAAGCTGAAGCACATTAACTGTAATCATTTAAAATCATAAATTTTACTAAATAAAAGCAGAAAAGAGAATTTTTAAATTGTTTTTTAGGTAGTCTTAAATTGGATCAATTTTTTAATGAAATTCAATATTTATATGTTTTATATATTACAAATATTATTTTGTATTGAAATAACCTGTTTTAATTAAAAAAAATTGTAACTATTTAATTATTTTGCATTGCTTATATTGAATTCATTCTTTACTTTCAGCTAGAGGGTGATAACTTTAAAATATGATTTTCCCTAAATTTCAAATATTTTTATATAGAAATTATTTTCTTCAACAAGAATATAAAATTTTGATACGATTTAAAAACTTGGTTAAAAATATTTCAGCATTTTATGAAATAAAAATAATGTGTTTCATTGAATACAAAAAGCAATTTCAAAAAAAAGCAGAAAATAAAGCGTAAATTTTAATTTAAATAGGTTTTTAGGTTGAGTCTTAAAGATTACCAATACTTTCCTGAAAATCTCTATGATGTGGATGATAGAAGATACCAAATGCCATTTTCATATTTACTACGAAGATGATGCCATTGAAAAGGTCCAACTCATTAGGACTTCTCCAATTACCGCTTCAGCTTAATATATTTCAAGAATACAAATATTAGATAAAACTCTTAAAAGTAGGATTTTTACTAAAATTATTTTTCAATCAATTATTTTAAATTTAATTTTAGGATTTATAAAATATTTAGAGTTACTTTTATACGGTATTTTTCAAGTGAATTTTGATAAAAAATAATGTATTTTTCATAATTAAATGCAATTCAAAAATCAGATAAGGTAAAATAGCGAATTTTAATTATATAGTGGTATTATAGGTGGTTCTTAATAAATTTGATCGTTTTTTATATGATAAAAAATTTTCAAGTATTGTTATTTATTATATAAATCCTTTTATTTATCAATTAGTTGTGAAAACCGTGTGTGAGAGATAGAGAGAAAAAGATATAACTTCTTATAATAATTATACACTTTTCTTTTAATGCGTACACTTTTACGTAAATTAAAGAACTCGTAAAAGCTTAACGATTTTTCCTAAATTATTCAACATTTGAATATTAATTATTGAGGTTAAAATTCTTAAAATTGATAGTTCATTTAACTAGTAGTATTTTCAGCAATTCTTGTAATAAAAAATAATTTATATATCGTTGTGGGGGGTTAACTAAATCAAAAAGTCAAGGAAAAAGTGAATTTTATTTAATAGTTTATTTATGGTAGTAATTTATTTATGATACTAGTTTATTTTAATGTAAAATTATTCTATATTTGTTTCAGTTTTCGATTAAGTTGAGAGTAAATGCTGCTGATCAAAAAAAAAAGGAATTTTATAACCCACTCTTTTAAATATACGCTTTTTCTTTTAAATGTTTCAATACACTAACATATTAAACTCTAATAACTCGTAATTTTATCCTAAATTTATTCTTGAATTATGATATAACTATTTAGTTTAAATCATAAAATTGAGTTTTTAAACAGTTGAAATCCGTGTTCAAAATTTATTGAAAATTACATTAAATGTGTTTAAAATTGACATTCACATATTCTAATGAAATATAGCCCTCTGAGTAATTTTTTTAATTGTTTTAGTATTGTTATATAAAATTTATAGCAAGACGGGGTAAAATGATATTGAGATAAATGATTCACAATATTTATTTGTTTTAATGAGATCTGTCATTGCACGGTGTGGAAAGTACTGCGTGAAAACCTCCTGTTTTAATAAAAAATTTTAACTTCTAAAAATTACGCTTTTGCTTAAATTTTCACATTACAAATTTAGAAACTCTTAAAAGTTACGATTTTTTCCTAAATTTCAACATTTGAAAATTATTTGGTTTAATCTAAGAATTGAGTTTTTAAACGGTATTTCAGCATTTGAAAAACAAGAATGCATTTGCCACTATGAACAATAGCCAATTCAAACAAGCAAGCAAACAGCGAACACTTATATTAATTGTTTATCAGGGTGTCCTTAAAATTGACCGTTTTTAATGAAAACTTCCAACAATTGAAATACATCACGAAGTTAATTTAATGGAGTAAATACCTATGTTTTAATTAAAAATTTTAGCTTCTAAAAATTACCCTTTTCTTAATATTTTCACAATACAAATTTAAAATCTTAAAAGTACCATTTTCATAAATTTTATCAACATTCGAATAAATTAATTTTATGGTAAATCTTAAAATATTTAGATGTTTTTTCAACATCCATTTTCACATTTTGAAAATAATATAATGTTTTCCATTTGATTATATGACTATTTCCTAAAAAGCAGATAAATGAAATGAGCTTTACTAAATAGTTCTTTAAGTGTATTATTTTGAACGTTTTTTATCAAATTTCTTCTCATAATTTTAAACATATCTGTTTATTTATATTCATTCTATGAATAAAAACTGTTAATAAATAAAAATTTAACTTCTTTAAATACGCTTTTACTGAGACTTTTCTCCTCAGCAACATAAGATGAGAATACTCTTATCTAAGTACCTATTTATATTACTTATAAATACTATTTCACATTTTCAATTTTAATTTTTTTTTAAATTCGATTATAAAAATACACTACATTTAAATGTTTATGTATTTTCAGCATTATGATAGAAGATTGAAGATGGCTGCAAACGTTTAGCTTTTTATTTCTGAACTGTTTTCACTGTCGACAAAATGCAATTTATATACAAAAGATGCAGAGAGAGATGATATATCTTATAAAATTGTTTTAGGTGTCTTAAAATGACTTTTTTTAATTGAGAAATTTTCTAATTTCGTTTGTACCTTGCATACAATTTTTGATACAGATATTGGTGTATTTGAATTTATAATAAAATTTTAAAGTAATGTGTAAGTAATACAGAAATATATTGAAACTCCCTAAAATATATTGGGATAACAGTTTAATGTTCAAAATTCTCAATATTACAAAATATTATTAGTGAACTCTTAAAAAGTACGATTTTTTCCTAAATTTCAACATTTGTAAAATTATTTTTGGTAATTCTAGAAAATGAGTTTTTAACGGATTTTTCAGCATTTGCAAATAACTAAAATGTTTCATTTGAAGTGCCGATTTCAAAAAGCAGATTAAACGGAATACTATTTGTAATTACTTATGGTGTCTATATAAATTTTCATTTTTAAATGTAAATTTCAATATTATGTTTTTATAATATACCAAATATTTTCATTGTTGTGAAAACCTATTGTTTTAATAAGAAAATTTTAATATATATAAAAGGTACACTTTCCCTAATTTAAAATAATTGAACAATTACAGAAAGCTTAAAAGTACGATATATTTTCCACTACAGTTTTAAGACAAAGTCATCGATTAGGTGAATAATTCTTAAAAATTTGAGGTTTTTAACGGATATTTTTCAAGGCATTGAAAAAATAATTAGTGTTTCCAATTGAATGCAATTGTCAAAAAAGCTGAAAAGTGAATTTATTAATTAGTTTATAGATGTCTTAAATTTGACGTTTTTTTTTTTAATAAAATTTCAATATTTGTTTTAAATACAAATGGTTTTTAAATTAGTTGTGAAAACCTGTATTTTAAATAAAAAATTTTAACTTCAAGAATTATACGCTTTTTCTAAATTTTCACATTACATATATTTTAGAACTTTCTTAAAAATGGCAATAAAATCATTTATTAATCACACAATTTTGGAAAATATTTGGTAAAACTTAAAATTGAGTTTTTAACGGATTTTCAGCATTTGAAAAATATTAATGAGTTGTTTAGAAATATATAATATTTAAAAAAGCTAGAAAAGTGAAATTGCATTGGCTTTTTTAGGTGTCTTAAATTTGACGTTTTTTAATTGATAATTTCTAAAAATATTTGTTTTATATACCAAATGTTTCTATAGTTGTGAATAACTCTGTCTTTTAATAAAAAAATTTTTACTTACAAAATATACGCTTTTTTTCTTAAATTTTATCACAAATTTCTTGAGTTTAGTTAAACTCTTTAAAGAAATTACATTTTTCCTAAATTTCAAACATTTGAAATATTTTATAGGTAATTCATTAAAATTGAGTTTTTTTTACGGGATTTTCATAACATTTGAAATAAAATATATGATGTTTCATTGAAATGCTAAATTTCAAAAAGCTCAGAAAACCTCGATAATTATATTACTATGATTTTTTGATATGTATCTTAAAAATGACTATTTTTTAATGATAATCTTATTCAATAAATTTTTGTTTTTTTATTATACCATATAAATTATTATTTCATATGAGTGTGAGTTTAAGGAATATTCTTTCTGTCATATCCTTCTTGTTTTAACTTATATAATAATTTTTAGATCTTGTCTATATGCTTAAATATTCAATGCTCTTGTTTCTCAAATTTAAGCACATTACAAAAATATAGAGACTTCTTTAAATAAGTACGATTTTTCATATAAATATTAACATTTTGAAATTTATTTTTGCTAATCTTAAACTGATTTTATATAACTGGTATTTAGTGTTAATTTGGAAAATAAATGTGTTTCATTGAATTGCAATTTCATAAATAAGGCATGTTGAATATATTTAATTAATTAGATTTTAGTTTAATAAGTATTGACGTCTTTTATTGAAATTTCAATATATATTTGTATTTATATACCAAATATTTCATGAGTTGCAAAAGATGCAGTTATAATAAAACTTGAATTTTTAACTTCTTAAAATTACGCTTTTTTCTTAAATTTTCACATTACAAATTATTAGAACTCTTATAAAAGATAAAAGCTTTTATTTATTCTAATAAATTTTTAAAACATTATTGAATAATATTATATTGTTAAAAAGTCTTAAAATTGAGTTTTTAACGTAATTTTTCAGCCTTTTAAAAAATAAATAATATATATATTATATATAGATTGTTCTTTTTATGAAATGCAATTTCAACTTTTCTAACCCCCACCCCCATCGTTAATTCAAGATGTCTCTCATTCTTCGTAGCTTGACGTTTTATTAATTAAATAATTTCTAATAATTTGTTTTTATAATACCAAATATTTCATTAGTTGTGAAAAACCTGTTTTAATAACATAATTATTAACTTCTAAATAATTTATACTCTGAGCTTTTTCTTAAATTTCACATAAACAAATTATAGAACTCTTTAAAAAGACGATTTTTCCTAAAATTCAACATTTTTAAATTATTTGGTTAATTCTTAAAATTGAGTTTTTTTAAACGGTTTTTCTCATGAGCATTTGAATAAATAAATAATGTGTTTCATTGAAATGCAATTCAAAAAGCTGAAAAGAAGAGAATTATATTAAATTTGTATCTGTATTTTGCTAAAATATACATTTATTTAATGAAATATTCTAAATATTTTGTTTTTATATATATATACCAAATTTTATTCATTAGTTGTTGAAAACCTAGTTTATTAATAAAAAAATTTAACTTCTTAAAATTTACAGCTTTTCTATATAATTTCAACATTACAAATATAGATCATCTTTAATAAGACTCAGATTTTTCCTAAATATTAACATTTTGAAATTATTTGGTTATAATTCTATAAAATATATTGCTAATAACAGATCAAATTTTCGCATTGAAAAAAATAATTTGTTTTCATTGGCCATCCCAATTTCAAAAAAGCAGAAAAGTTAAATTTATTATAGTTTAGGTGTCTAAAAATGGACCACGTTTTTTCAATGAAATCTTCAATATTTTTTTTATATTACCAAAAATTCATTAGTTGTGAAAACCCTGTAATAAAAAATTTTAACTTCTAAAATTACGCTTTTTCTTAAATTTTCACATTACAAATTTAAACTCTTAAAAAGTACGATTTTTCCTAAATTTCAACATTTGAAATTATTTGGTAAATCTTAAAATTGAGTTTTTAAACGGTATTTTGTAAGCATATTTGAAAAAAATATATTGTTGTTTTCAATTCCTCATGCAATTTCAAAAAAAGCAGAAAATGTGAAATTTATAATAGTTTTTGTGCGATAAAAAATAAAATACGTTTTTTAATGAAATTCAATATTTGTTTTTTATTATACCAAAAATTATTTTCATTAGTTGTGAAAAACCTGTTTTAGTAAAATTTTAACTTCTAAAAATTACCGCTTTTTTTCCTTAAATTTTCCAACATTACAAATTTAGAAACTCTTAAAGTACGATTTTTCCTAAATTTTCAACATTTTGAAATTATTTTGTTAAAACTTAAAATGATTTTAACGGTATATTTTCAGCATTTGAAAAAATAATGTGTTTCATTAATGCTATTTCAAAAAGCAGAAAAGTTGGAATTTATTAATAGTTTTAGGTTCTTTTGTATATTGATGTCTTTAATAATGAAAATTTCAATAATTTGTTTTTATATTAATGTATAAATAAATATTTTATTAGTTGTGAAACTCACATGTTTTAATTAAAAAATTTTAACATCTTTATAAATATTATACGGCTATTTTTCTTAATAATATTTTTACATAACTTACATAAATTTTTTATAAATAATCTTTAATAAGAGTACGGAATTTATTCCTATACAATGTCAACCATTTGAATATGATTATAGTTACATCCTAATTACATAACTCTGGTGACGAGTTCTCTCGCTAATTTTTACAAAGGCTTTGCGAAACGCCCCTAATGCCTGTTCTCCCATTGAAAATGCGCCCAATTTCGTAAAATATAGCAAGAAGAAAAAGCATAATGGATGATCTGAGTATCTCCGCTATGTGTACTATAAACCTTACATTTTACTCTAAGTGTAAACTTACTAATATTGTTTTATAATTTAACCTACAATATTAATAAATGATATTCATTATGAATTGGTATAGTAAACCATGTTTTAATTAGTAACGAAGAAGATTGAACTTCCATAAGACAAATCTTAACAGCTTTTTTTTAAATTTTCACATTACCAATTTAGGGAATCATCTCTTTTATATTATAACGTCAACTCTCTGATTTTTTACCCATATATATTGTACAAGTCATCTCGAAAATTATTTTACAATAGATATCTTAATCTAAATATTTAGGTTAATATAAATTTAACGGTATTTTTATTCTAGTGCATTCCTTTGAAAAAAAAAGAATGTGTTGCATGAAAGGTGCAATTTTGCCTAAAATAGCAGTGAAAGTGCGTTATTTCTTAAAAACTTTCATGACATAATATTAATTGGTCACTTGGTGTCTTAAATTGTGGACGTTTTTTTTCTCAATGTATAATAATTATTCAATATTATAATTAATATTACCATAATATTTCATTAGTTGTGAAAACCTGTGATTTTATAATAAAATAATTTTTAAACTGCTCTATTTATTAAATATTTCTTAAATTTATCACATTATTTCAGAATCAAAAAACTTCTTAAAAGCACGAATATTCATTAAAATATATTTCAACATTTGAATAATTATTTTTTGTTTAATCTTTATAAATTGAGTTTGATAAGCCATTAATTTATTTCTAGACATTTTGAAAATATAAATGTGTTACTTCATTTATGATATATAAATTTTATATTTTATCTAGCATACAGAAAAATGGAAGTACTTAAATTAATTGTTTTTAAGTATCTTAAATTGACGTTTATACTGGAAATTTCCTAATATTTGTTATTTATATTCATTTTCTTTGTGAAAGATATGTTTTAATAAAAATAATTTATAACTTCTAATTAAATACGCTTTTTCTTTAAATTTCACATTTCAAAATTTCAAAATTTTGAGAAGTAAGATTTGTCCTAAAATTTCAACATTTGAGAATTATTCATTTTGTATTTATAATATCTATAAAATTGACGTTTTCTTTCTTTCCCCTATTTTTTCAGGCATTTTTTTTGAAAATATAATTATATGTATGTTATTATCAATTCTATATAGAGTAATAATAATTGGAGTCGATATACTTTATAGGACTTACTAGCATTGTCGATAGAAGATGGAGTAATTAGAATTGTTGTGTATCACACCTATTGTGGTTATCTTGATATATTCGAATATCATTTCTAATTACTTATCAATGAAGATATGAATCATCTGCTAATGATATTTGTTGTTAGCATTTATAGTATGATTACCAGGATGATTAGTGTTTTATATTTCAGTGTCAGGAGGTGTGTGGTATGCAGAGATCTGCCTGCAATTTAATATAGGGAAAAATATTTCCTACGCCAAATTAAATCTATCTGCGTTAAAATTACGCTTTTGCTTAAAATTCATATACATCTAAGCTCTCATTTGTTTAAAAACAATCTGTATTAAAAAGATTACCCTCGATTTACTTCTATCGTCTAAACTATATCAACAAAAACACATTGATAACGTCTATTTGGGTTAAAATCTTTAAAATTGATTATCTTTTCTTAAACTTATTTGTGATTCATGGCGCAAAGAGCATACTAAACAGATATATATTGAGTTGTTCATTGACAGATTGCTTCTATTTTCTCGAAGTTAAATAGACTTGAGAATATAGTGGCATCTCTAACTTACTTCAAACATCGGTGTGTCAGGGTGTTCTTACAATTATATGATTTCGAGTGTTTTGTTATAATTGATACTAGATAGAATATAAGTCCTGCTCATGTATTTTGTTACTTGAGTTAATGTATATTGTTGTGGCCTATTATATAATATATAATTATATATATATATATATATATATATATATATATATATATATAATTATAAATATATTATATATATATATATATCTATTAAGTATGTTATATAGTTAAAAGACCTGTTATTATATAAAAAAAATTTTTTAATTTCTAAATATATAATCCTTTATTCTCATAAATTTTCAACATTATATCAATTTTAGAACCTAAAAAGTACAGAATTGAAAGTACAGCTCATACTACATTTGAATAATTATTTTATTAATATAATATCTTAAAATAGTTTTAATTCATTTTTTTCAGCATTTGAAAAATTAATGGTGTTTCATTGAAATGGCAATTTTAATATATTAGATGCAGCTGAAAACCGAATTTATTAATAGTATTATTTAGGTGGTCTTAAATTGACGTTTTTTTAAAATGTAATATATTTATACAAT